>UESW01002226.1:99275-203362 GCA_900491605.1 Calamus simplicifolius
GAGGAACGCCTGGAGGAGTACAACAGGCGGCTCGACGAGCTCGCCAAGAAAATCAATCATCAGCCAGAGGAAGAGTTTGACACTCGTCCTCCTTACACCCCGGATATTGGAGGAGCCTGTCCCCTCCAGGTTTTTTCCCCAGGTGACCCGTACGATGGTACGACCGATCCTCTCGATCATCTCGAGAGTTACAAAGCAATGATGCAAGTCCAGGGCGCTTCAGACGCCCTTCTCTGCAAAGCCTTCCCCGCTACTCTGCGGAAGGCCGCCCGTGCATGGCACTCACGCCTGCCCCCTCACAGCATCGACTCCTTCCGGGAGCTGGAGAAAGCCTTTCTGGCACACTTCGACGCTTGCCGGCGAATCCCAAGGGTAGCCGACAGTCTTTTCTCCGTCCGTCAGAAGGAGGGAGAGTCTCTGCGGGACTTTGTGTCCCGGTTCAAGGCCGCCGCCCTCGAGGTCTACCATCTCGACGACGCGGTGGCGCACTTGGCATTGAAGCGGGGACTCCTCCCGTCCCGCTTCACCTTCTCTTGGATAAGAAGCCCCCAAGCTCTTATTCCGATCTCCTCCTCCGAGCTCAAAAGTACATCCGCGGATGAAGCCGACTTCACCCGGGAATCTTCAAGAAGCTCCAGCCACAAGCCTGCTCGCCCCGAGCCCAGGGCCCCCTCGACACCGGCGAGCTGACCCGCCTCGTCGATCCGACAACAGGCGTCGGAGCCCCGTCCCCGACGAGAGTAAGCTCACGCCCCTTCTAGCCCCTCGATCCCACATCTGATGGAGATCGAGGGTGAGCCTTATCTCCAACGTCCTCCTCCCATGAAGAAAGGTCCTCCCCGACAAGAGCCGCTACTGCCGATTCCACCGGGATTACGGCCACGATACCGATAGCTGCTACAGCCTGAAGAGGGCCATCGAGGAGCTCATTCACGGGGCTACCTCGGCAAATATGTCCAAAAGGCCGCAGCCGCTGCCGGCCCTCATGGGGCCCCCGCCTGTCCAAGCCCCGGTCGACAATGCCCCCACTGAACGGACGGTCGGAATGGTGTCCTGGGGATCAGCTTCTGCACCTAAACGGCCGAGAGGGGAGGAGGCGCCGAATAATGTAATTCCTGGGGGGGACCTGCTGTAGTGGAAAATGTAAACAATGAAGGCGTAGTCGTCTCTATGACGATCGCCAGGCACCCTGTAAAAAGGATATTAGTTGATAGTGGCAGCTCAGCTGACATCCTTACTTATGACGCTTTTGTTCGGATGGGATTATCTTTGGACTCTCTCCAGCCCGTGGCGGCCCCGTTAGTCGGATTTACCGGGGACTCCGTAAGGGTCGAAGGTGAAATACCTCTGCCTGTGACAGCCGGAACACCGCCATGCCAAAGCACTGTGATCATGAAATTCTTGGTCGTGAGGGTCCCCTTGGCGTACAATGCCATTCTCGGGCGCCCAGGTCTGAACCTTTTGGACGCAGTCATTTCCACCCGGCGTCTACTAGTGCAGTTCCCCACTAGTGAGGGAGTTGGAGAGATGCGCGCGAGACCAGCCCGGTCCTACCCTGTTATCACGCGGCATCAAGTCCCCTGGAAGTTGAGCCAGCTTAGAGGCGTCCGACCCCAGAGACTCTAGTAAGGGAGGAGAGCCAGCTGAGCACCTTCTAACCTTCCCCCTTGGGAGGACCCGGCGAAGACCGTCCGTATCGGAGGACTCCTTCCCCTGGAGGACCGGGAGCGTCTCTTGGGTTTTCTAAGGGCTAACTCGGACATTTTTGCCTGGTCGGCGTCTGATATGCCCGGCATCCCTCCGGAAGTGATCACCCACAAGCTCAACATTGATCCACGGCACCGCCCGATCCGCCAAAAGAAGAGAAGCTTTGCCCCTGACCGACAAAAGGCCATTGACGAGGAAGTTAACAAGCTACTCAGTGCCGGCCACATCCGGGAAGCGCACTACCCTGATTGGCTAGCCAACGTGGTCATGGTGCGTAAGGCAAATGGGAGCTGGAGGATTTGCATAGACTTCACCGACCTCAACAAGGCGTGTCCGAAAGACAGCTTCCCCTGCCCAGAATTGATCAGCTGGTGGATTCCACCTCCGGGCACGAACTCCTCAGTTTCATGGATGCCTTCTCAGGATATAATCAGATAAGGATGGACCCTAGCGACGAAGCACACCTCCTTTGTGACAGAGAAGGCATTTATTGCTACAAGGTGATGCCTTTCGGCCTCAAGAACGCGGGAGCAACCTACCAAAGGTTGATGAACAGAGTGTTCCAGGATCAGCTAGGCCGGAACATGGAAGTCTATGTAGACGACATGCTGACAAAAGCACCCGCGCCTCCGATCACGTCTCCGACCTAGAGGAGACCTTCAATAACCTCCGTCGCTTCCAAGTCAAGCTGAACCCCAAGAAGTGTGCTTTTGGGGTCACGGCGGGCAAGTTCCTGGGCTTCATGGTGACCCAGCGAGGGATCGAGGCAAACCCAGAGAAGATCAGCGCCATACTCGACATGAGGCCACCATCCAGCAAAAAGGAAGTGCAACGATTGACGGGGAGGATAGCGGCTCTAAGTCGTTTCCTCTCCAAATCGGCTGAGAGATGCCTGCCTTTCTTCAAGGCCCTGCGGAAAATGAATAGCTTCGAATGGACGGACGACTGCCAGAAAGCCTTCGACGGGTTGAAGGCATTCCTGTCTTCTCCGCCACTTCTATCCAAGCCAAGAGATGGAGAAAGTCTCTTCCTCTACTTAGCTGCTTCGTCGGAAGCCGTTAGCTCAGTCCTGGTGCGCCTCGACGCCGATGGAACTCAGAGACCCATCTATTATGTGAGTAAGGTCCTTCATGACGCAGAGGTCAGATATTCCAAGACAGAGAAAGTTATTTTTGCCCTGATAGTCTCCGCCCGATGCCTCCGTCCGTACTTTCAAGCCCATCCTATTGTGGTGCTCACGGATCAGCCCCTTCGAGCCATTCTGGCTCGCCCGGACACTTCAGGCCGACTGGCCAAGTGGGCCATCAAGCTGGGGGAGTTCGACCTTTCTTTTCAAGCTCGGCCGGCTGAAGTCTCAGGTCTTAGCCGATTTCCTGGTCGAGTGCACTTGGGCGGAGGAAGATCCCAAAGAGGCTCCCATGGAGCAGTGCGAACCTGAGCCAGATGATGATGGAGAATCCTGGTTTCTTCATGTGGATGGCGCATCAAATTCACAAGGAAGCGGCGCCGGCCTCATTCTTGCCGGGCCGGGTGGAGAAAGGATGGAATGTGCCCTGCGGTTCCTATTCGAAGCCACCAACAACAAGCCGAGTACGAGGCCCTGCTGGCCGGGTTAAGGCTAGCCCGAGAGTTGGGAGTAAGGCGTCTCAGAGCCTTTACCGACTCGCAACTTGTCTCTGGACAAATCCATGGGGAATATGAAGCGCGCGACCCCATTATGGCGCAATATTTGGGCAAGGTTCAGCTCCTAACTTCCCCACTGCCTTACTTCAGTATCAGTTACATTCCCGGAGCGAAAATGCCAAGGCCGACATCCTTTCTCGTCTGGCCACCTCCACCGACGGCTTGGCGAGATGCTTATATTGAATATTTGGAAAGACCCAGCATAGAGGACAGTGAAGAAGTCCTCCCACTCACCCAAGAGCCCACATGGATGGACGCCTACGTCCGTTATCTCACTGACGGCACTCTCCCTGATGACCGCAACGAAGCTAGGCTGCTCAAGTGGAGAGCCTCCAAATTCATCCTCCTCGACGGGCGTCTATACAGAAGGTCGTTCTCCTACCCCCTACTCAAGTGTGTAGGGCCCACCGACGCTGACTACATCCTCAGAGAAATTCACGAAGGCATCTGTGGAAATCACCTGGGGGGCAGATCTTTAGCTCAAAAGGCCCTCCGTCAAGGATACTTCTGGCTCACTATGAAGGAAGACGCAGCTAGATTGGTTCAGAAGTGCGATGGTTGCCAGCGCCACGCACACATCCAACATCAACCGTCTGCCCCAATGAGTCCGCTCTCGGCCCCATGGCCTTTCGCCCAGTGGGGAATGGACATTCTCGGGCCATTCCCCCCAGCTTCAGGGCAGCGGAGATTTTTGCTAGTCGCCATCGATTACTTCACCAAGTGGGTTGAGGTCGAGGCACTGGCCAAGATCACCGAAAGCAAAGTCAAAGCCTTCTTCTGGAAGTCGATCATATGCCGTTTCGGCCTGCCCCACACCCTCGTCACGGACAATGGCCGCCAATTCAACAATGAAGCATTCAAAGTCTTTTGTGGCGAGCTAGGCATTCATCACCGATTCACTCTGTCGGCCATCCTCAAACCAACGGAGAAGCCGAGGCATGAACCGCACCATCCTTAGAGGACTCAGAACCCGGCTAGACGGGTCCAAAGGTCAATGGGTGGAGGAGCTCCCCAGTGTGATCTGGGCCTACCACACGACCCCTAGAGCCCCGACGGGCGAGACTCCTTTCAGTCTTGCCTTCGGATCTGAAGCCGTCATCCCCGTCGAGATCGGTCTGCCCAGTCCACGTGTGGAGTCCTTCAACGAGGAAAACAACTCTGCACTGATACGGGCTAACCTGGACTTCATAGATGAGGCGCACGATCGGGCAAGGCTGCGCATGGCGACCTTCGTCAGCGAGCGGCCAAGTACTACAACGCTCGAGTTCGTCCCAAGGTTTTCGCCGCGGAGACTTGGTTTTGAGAAAAGCTGAGGTTTCAAAGCCTACGAGGGGGGCAAGCTATCCCCCAACTGGGAGGGTCCTTACGCGTCACCGAAACACTTCACGGGGGGCATACAAATTAGAGGAGCTCGACGGGAAACCCATTCCACGTACCTGGAATGCGGATAACCTCCGCCAATATTATCAATGATGTATTCCCCTGGAGCGTGAGTAATAAAGGAGGCCCTTCTGACGCACAGCCTGTTCTCCCTTGCGTCCAAGGACCAAGTCTCTCAAAAGGAGCTCACTGGCATCGCGGCTAACGGGACACCACTCGGCTGCCCCCGACGGCTCCGTACAGTCGCCCTCGGCACACAAACCCCAAGTGGTTCAAAAGGAGCTCACTGGCATCGTGGGACACCACTCGTGCCCCCGACCCTAAAGCTCGTACCCGGCTGAGTCCCCTTACACAGGTTCAAAAGGAGCTCACTGGCATCGCGGCTACGGGACACCACTCGGCCCCGGCACGGCGGTGCCCCCGAGTCGGTTAAGACCCTAAAGCTCGTACCCGGCTGAGTCGCCCTTGGGGCACACAAACCCCCAAGTGGTTCAAAAGGAGCTCACTGGCATCGCGGCTGGGACACCACTCGGCCCCGGCACGCGGTGCCCCCGAGTCGGTTAAGACCCTAACAGCTCCGTACCCGGCTGAGTCACCCTTGGGCGGCACACAAACCCCCAAGTGGTTCAAAAGGAGCTCACTGGCATCGCGGCTAATGGGACACCACTCGGCCCCGGCACGGCGGTGCCCCCGAGTCGGTTAAGACCCTAACAGCTCCGTACCCGGCTGAGTCGCCCTTCAGGTGGCACACAAACCCCCAAGTGGTTCAAAAGGAGCTCACTGGCATCGCGGCTAACGGGACACCACTCGGCCCCGGCACGGCGGTGCCCCCGAGTCGGTTAAGACCCTAACAGCTCCGTACCCGGCTGAGTCGCCCTTCAGGCGGCACACAAACCCCTGAAGTGGTTCAAAAGGAGCTCACTGGCATCGCGGCTAACGGGACACCACTCGGCCCCGGCACGGCGGTGCCCCCGAGTCGGTTAAGACCCTAACAGCTCCGTACCCGGTCGAGTCGCCCTTCAGGCGGCACACAAACCCCCAAGTGGTTCAAAAGGAGCTCACTGGCATCGCGGCTAACGGGACACCACTCGGCCCCGGCACGGCGGTGCCCCGAGTCGGTTAAGACCCTAACAGCTCCGTACCCGGCTGAGTCGCCCTTGGGCGGCACACAAACCCCTGAAGTGGTTCAAAAGGAGCTCACTGGCATCGCCCATGGGACACCACTCGGCCCCGGCACGGCGGTGCCCCCGAGTAGGTTAAGACCCTAAAGGCTCCATACCCGGCTGAGTCGCCACTTGGGCAGTACACAAACCCCCAAGATGGTTCAAAAGGAGCTCACCGGCATCGCGGCTACGGGACACCACTCGGTGGTTCACAAACCCCCCGAGTGGTTAAGACCCTAAAGGCTCTGTACCCGGTGAGTCCCCTCGCAGCGGTTCCCACACCCCCGAGGCAGTTCAAAAGGAACCTAACGACTCTCAGCTCTCAAGTCACCTTCGGGGTTCAAAAAACTTTCGGCAGTCATAACTTACCTCAGCGGTTTCAACTATGTGTCATCAACCGACGGCCAATCGGCCTCGACGGCTCTATTTCTGCTTTGGTAATTTGTCACGGCCTCAGCGGCTTTATCTTGGCAGCCTCAAGCCGGCGGATAGCTATGAAAAGACTTCCAGACTCCGTTGAGAGAGGATTACTAGCTGCCCTCAGCTAGCCAAAGAAGGCATGCAGATGTCCATAGAAGGCAGCGCAAGAGGAAAGGGGTTTCTCCACCTAGAAGGAATCATGGTTGAAGTTAACATGAAAGAGATGCCAAGGTAAAAGTTCTACACTCCTTTCGCTTAGCTGATGCGGGGTACGCAAGCTCAAGGAGTGTGGGGGGCATTTGATAGGGCCAGTTGACCCCATGGAGAATAAAGACAATAATTTTTGGACGGCCCACCTTGACAGTGGCGTCGGTCTCAACGTTGGCCGCGTCCCACCTCGATCTTGGCGTCAGCCGCGGCCCACTTCGACCTCAACGTCCGTGACGGCCCACCTCGGCCTCAGCAATCGGTCTCGTCCCGCTCGGCCACCTCGGCTCCAGCTGGCCCCGGCTCCTCCTAGCCGGCCCCGGCACATTCCAGCCGGCCCCCTATGTCTCCAAGCTAGCGGCCCCGGCACTTCCCAGCCGGCCCCGGCACCTTCCAGCCGGCCTCGGCACCTTCCTAGCCGGCCCCCTACGTCTCCAAGCTAGGCGGCCCCAACACTTCCCAGCCGACCCCGGCACCTTCCTAGCCGGCCCCCTATGTTTCAAGCTAGGCAGCCCCGGCACTTCCAGCCAGCCCGCACCTCCCAGCCGGCCCCCTACGTCTCCAAGCTAGGCGGCCCCGGCACTTCCCAGCCGGCCCCGGCACCTCCCAGCCAGCCCCGACATCTTCCTAGCCGGCCCCTACGTCTCCAAGCTAGGCGGCCCCGGTACCTTCGAGTCGGCCCTGACACTTTCCTAGCCGGCCCCCGGCGTGTCCAAGCTGGCTGGCCCCGACCCTTCCTAGTCGGCCCCGACATCTCCAAGCCTGTCGAGTCGGCCCCGACCCTTCCTGGTCGGCCCTTCTCGGCCCCGGCGTTCAAGCCCGCCGAGTAGGCCCCGGCCATTCCTGGCGCCCCTCGGCCCCGGCATCTCCGAGTTCTCCAGCCACCGAGTCGGCCCCGACCCTTCCTGGTCGGCCCTTCTCGGCCCCGGCGTCTCCAAGCCCGCTGAGTCGGCCCCGACCCTTCCTGGTCGGCCCTTCTCGGCCCCGGCGTCTCCAAGCCCGCCGAGTCGGCCCTGACCCTCCTGGTCGGCCCTTCTCGGCCCCGGCGTCTCAAGCCTGCCGAGTCGGCCCCGGCCATTCCTGGCCGGCCCCTCTCGGCCCCGGCATCTCCAAGCCCCGCCGAGTCGGCCCCGACCCTGGTCGGCCCTTCTCGGCCCCGGCCTCCAAGCCCGCCGAGTCGGCCCCGACCCTTCCTGGTCGGCCTTTCTCAGCCCCGGCATCTCCAAGCCCGCCGAGTCGACCCGGCCATTCCTGGCCGGCCCTCTCGGCCCCGGCATCTTTGAGTTCTCCAAGCCCACCGAGTCGGCCCCGACCATTCCTGGCCAGCCCCTCTCGGCCCCGGCGTCTCCAAGCCCGCCGAGTCAGCCTCGGCCATTCCTGGCCTGTCCCGCCCCAGCACTTTCTGGCCAGGGAGGTCGGCCCCGGCCGCCCCTGGCCAGTCGGGTTCAGCCTCGACTCCCCCGGGAGGGTCAAGGTGTCTCAGTTCTCTCCAGCATGGCCCCAGCAGTTCAAGAAACCGCCTCTCTGACTCACGCCGCCTGACAATGCTAGGTCCACCTACTACTGGCCACGTTGTTGATGGGACTAGACCCAACTACCCAACAGCCCGTGGCTGATGGGACTTAGCTCACCAACCGCCGCTTTCTCCCTTTCCGATGAGACAGGACCCACCAACCAGCGCAGATTCACGCAACTGAACTCCATAGACATTCCCTCCTCACGAAATCCCACGTGATCATGCCAGGGTCAACCCCTATAAAAATGTGAATCCACCCAGTAAACAGGTATGTACGATAATCCCCAATATCGTTGCTTTAGCATTCAGGAAGGAATCCCTTCTCTCTGAGACCTCCTTTTTCATACTAAAAAGGGCTCACTCGAGCCCCTCTTCAGCTATGACCTTAGTTGCTAACTTGGGCGTCGAAAGGTCCCATCGGAGAACCCTCTCCGGTCTTGGGACTTTTCTACAGGTAACCTGATGAAGAAGAGCCTGGAGAAGCATTCCGTTCCGACGTCCAGAATAGGTGATTGAGCGTCATCAGATATTATTTTGTTTGTTATATATTGAAGATAACTAATGATTTGTGAATGCTTAAATTGATCAATAAGTTTGCTTAAGTTCTTTTATAATGTCCATTAGGATTATATAGAGTGGAAACTAGTTCTCTATCAAAGAAATCTAATTTTTCTTCATTTTATGAATAGAACAAAAAGAAAGAGTTATTGCTTAGAAAACTTGAGTACTTCATTTTTAAATCGCATCAGCTTCATCTAAACTTTTCTAGTCAATTTTGTTTAATAAAAAAAATTGATCTCATATTTCATCTTAAGAATGTATTAAGAAACAAAAATGTTATCAATGTATGAATAAAGAATAGCACGATCATTCCTAAAACCTGAGAATAAATATTTTTATAATGATTAATAATAGAGTTTGCTATGCTATTCCTTAAACAATTTTTAAAACATCCTAATCATTCATTAAATTAATTAAAGTTATTTATAATATATAATAAATAAATTGATTACTCAAGTCATCCTGTTGTCTTTTTTCCTCAAAACAAAAAAAAATCCCTTTCCCTTTTTATCCATCCCCTCTTGCAAATTCTTTTAAGCCATGCCCATGATCGATTTCATTTCACCATTCTCATGTCCGTCATTCTCTCCATCTACTTTTTTTTAGCCTCTTCTCTCTCTCTTTTTTTTTTTTTTTTTTTTCTTGGTCGATGGAATACAACCGCTCTTCCATCAAAATCCGCATCTAAGATAAAGAGACAAAAGACCAGCCCGTTAAAGTAAAAGAAAAGGCAATAGGATTGGATCTACGCTGATGGGCAATAAATGTAATATATCTATCAAAAAACCATCAAATATAATAAAAGCCATGAATATGCCACCATGGCTTATATCAGTTTCTTTTAACTTTTATTATAACTGCGAGAGAGGTGGAAAAAGAAATGGCAACACAAATAAAAAAAAATAGAATAAAAGAATAAAAAAGAAAATGAATGTAAATTTTATGAGCTGTATTTTAAACTGATGTCAATTAACATAGATTTTATATATTTAGTATAAAAATTAAATATTTTATGTAAACGATGTTAAAGTTAAAATATCATTTGAAATGACGTTTTTAACATCTTATGTGGTGCCACATCCCATTTGAAATGGCACTTTTAAGAAGCACCATTTTATGAAGCATCACTTAACCATTTCTTCAATTAACGTGCTCGAAAAGGAGGGGTTAAGTGAAGCTTCTTAAAAGCGCCACTTTAAGTGGCGCTTTTCTAGTGCCATGATGAATGTTAAAAACATCATTTTTTTTAATTTTAACATCATTTGTGTAAAATGTTTGGCTTCCGTACTAAATCTATAAAATCGGTATCAATTGATACTGGTTTCAAAAATAGCTCAGAATTTTACTATAGTTTCATATAAGTTGATGCTATTATAAGTTTATTTTTTTTTTTTTTTTGTTACAGACGGACGATCACACCAATCTAAGGTAAGTCAAGTCCGATATATCATAATACAAGATTTATGAAAGAACAGGCGAACACAGATTTTTCGGCTCCCAACTCCAAAAGCTAGAATGGTTGGCTACTCTGGTAGCAATCCAGTTAGCCGCAGCGTTGGCTTCCTGAAGATATACCGAATTTGGACACAGTAAATGCCCTGCAGAAGAGAATGAATATCATAGATCAAGAGGTTGGTAGGCACCTGATTGCAGTAATCCTTGCGAAACTAGTGAATCACTGTAATAGCATTCTCCTCAATAATAAGATAACTAGCGCCAAGGCTGCGAATAACAAAGAAAATACCAGCTTAAGCGGCATACAGCTCCGCTAAAGGCATCGATGAGCCAATATGCTATTATAAGTTTCTAGGTATAATATAGAGGAAACCTAGAGTTATCAAATCAAAAGATAGAGTAATGGATGATAAATATTAACTGAGATGAGTAGGAGGTGATCAGATTGGTTTGACTGAAGTGAACTGGGAAGGCTTGGAAGGTAGGACTAGGAGGCATCACAATTCTTGAGCGCTCAAGCCAGATAAAGGAGTCCTTAGTTTTAACACAGTTTGTAATAGTCTTTTATTTTGATTTAATTACATATCAACTATGTGCATTGTTGAAACAACCGATTACCTATTCAATAAATTTGCTCCACTAAAAATAAATCAAACAGTCAAGAAAAAAAAAAAGTGGTATACCTTAGCAAAACGCTTGATAATAAAACTAATTAAATGATAAGATGGATTTTTAAAATTTTTCATCCCATTGTTTGAGAGCTTATTTTACTACATGCATGGGGACTTAAAAAGTTTGCATGTCCTTTTTTTTACAACAAAAACCTTTAAACTATGCTATATAAATATCTTTAAATTGATCTTCATATAGAATGCAATCTTTACATTTTGATGAATGATGAACGTAACGATAAAAAGGGTTCTAAGCATTCTAATTTATACTGTTGAACAATAGGCATCAAAAAGTCTATAACTTCTTTCTGATTAAGGTCCCTAGCTTCTAGCTTGAAATTATATTTTCTTATAGATTCATTAAGTTTAAGTTTCTTTAAAATACTCATTTACAATCTAGAGGAATGCTTTTGGTTGGTAGATTAATTAAGATCCAAATTTGGATTTGAAGTGATTAAATTAAACTCAATTAACAGGTTTCTTCTATGAAAGTATATCAAGAGAAAATATTGACAGTGAAAAGATGAAAAGTCCATTCTGGTCAAGGAAAGCAAATAAATTTTACCAAGGTCTTTCTCTTTTGTTGACCTTGTACCTCTTTTGAGTTTAGATAATCTACCATCAGGTTCAAGCTTTTTTCTCCTTTTAACTCAAAAGGAGGCTTTGATTTAATAACGCTGGATATATAGAAATTAGACAAATTAGATAATATTGGATCATAGACTTTATTTATAAAGAAAATCATATTTCAAAGCAAGTTACATCTTTAGTCTCAATAAGAGCTAAATTTAAATATTTTGATTTGAGTTTAAATCATATTAGATTCTAACTCGGTTCGAACTATTTATTGTGTCTAAAATATTTTTTACAAACCCAACACGATAGACCTAATCAACAAATAAGTTATGCCTTAATTTAAAATTAAAATTAAATATAAAATTAACTTGATCAAGGGCATGCATGCCCCAGTCTAGCGAACCTATTTGCAACCCTATATTCCTTCACTTTATCCCTCTCACATAAGGTTTATAGGTTTTGTCCTAATTTATTTAAGTATTTAATTAATAATTTTTGAAATTAAAATTTAAATGGAATAAACGCATTCATTAAAAGAGCAATTAATTAAAGGGAACAATAATAATATATTAGTATAAGTCATAGTATTAAATAAGATAATTATCCTAAATAATGCATAATAAAAAATAAATGCTCAACTACATTTTTGTGTGTATTTCTAAATTTTAAATAGAGTAATAATAAGTTAAAAAACAATAAAGTGTATTTGTCATGCTTCTAAAATATATTCTATTCTTTAATAAGTTTGAAAATAAAGAAAAATTTTGACATGAAACTAACAAATTTAATTTTATAAAGTCATCAAAGTAGCTAAAAATTGTTTTATTTGAATAATTATCTATAAAAATTTTGCACCAATTTTGCAATATTAGAAATGAGGATTTTGTTTTTCAATATAGTTTACTATCTTCAACAAATTTCAAAACTGTAGATTTTAAAAGATTAACTGAAGCTAAAATAAATTTTTTGGATAGATTTTGGAGCAGCAAGTTTTAGTGGATTTTCATTTCAAATAAATTGATGTGCAAAAAATTCAGATGAGCATTAAATTAAAACTAATAAAAGAAATTGGTTTACAAAACTAGCAAAACCTAAACCTTTAAAAGCATGCAAATATTAATAATTAGTGAGATATAATAATTCATTCTCGGATTCTTGGAGAATTAGTTTAAAATGTTTCAAAATTTTCTAATATTGTATATAATATTATAGGAATGATTACAAAATTATCTTAATAATATGTAAAACAAGAAGAATAGCATGCTTGGAACAAGGTTTGTAAGGATAGTACCTTAAGATGAAACTTGTCTTCTTATGTTGATATCTGGCAAAATTGTTTTTAAGGTTATATAAGTCCTGCTCTTCATATGGGCTCTTATCATAGACATAATTATTGGAGATCACATAAAAACTACTCCTTTATTAATTAGAAATAAGAAAGATTAGAAATTGAGAATAGAGGATAACTAAAAATTTGAAAAAAAAAAAAATTAAGGGAGAGAAATTATAAAAAGAAAGATTTCAAGATTTAACTACTTCCTTCCACAAGGCTTAACTTATCTTGCTTGGACTTAGAATCATGGGCCTCTACATAGTTTATGTTTTAAAGAGGTCCACAAAGGCCTCAGTAGCTACCTCCATAATAATTAATAACAACGCGACATTTAGTAAACCTGAATTCAAATTCAAATTCAAATTTAAAATCTTTGAATAGATATACCTATCATAATTGAAATATGTAATTCTTATATTATAGATCCAAAAGGTGAATGTGATTATAACCTACACACACCATGACATACATGACTTGCCTCACCATGCCATGCCATGTGCATGTATACAAACTAACTGGGTCCAAAACCTAAAGGCTTACTAGACTTCATTAAATAGAAATTTAAACTTTTAATAATAAATAATAAAATTTTATTGACTACCAATATTATTTACCCAAAGGCTAAAAAGCAACTAGCTTGCAATATTAGTCATGGAGACATGAACTATATTGCATGTAAAAAATATAAAGAAAACAAACTTTTTGTCCCTTATCTAGATCTCATGAATGAAAAATCAAAAGAGAAAAAAAAAAAAAATCAACGCTTCATCTTTATCTTCCTCTTTTTCTATAGAATAAAGGTTGTTATAAAAATGTCTTAAAATTTACTTCCTTCTCCCCTTGGCTTCCTAGCTGACATAAATTATAGGTGCCCTGACCTCAACTCCATCTATGACAAAGAATTAGTCTCCCTGGAAATGGGTTAGAAAAGTTGCCTCAATTAACTAAAACTTAGGATAAGGAGACTAATCTGACCTTTGACTATGAGACGGAGGTGAGTTGTAACGAAGAGAAAGAGATTATAAAGAGCAAGGTTAGAAGATATTTTTTTTTTAAAATAAGGAAAATAATTTTCTAATTTTTGAGCTCTCAAGAAACAAGCTTTTCTAGTTTGAAAGGAAAGATAGAAGATGAAGAGAGAGGAGATGGCAAAGTTCTTTGTCTTGTAGTTGGAAGACAGAGAGAAAGAAAGAGAAGGTTTTGATTTTTTTTAAGCCTCTCTTAAGTTGATTTAGAAAAAGGATGGTGCCTTTTCTTTTGGATACAATATGGTTAATTTGTTGACTTCCCATTGGATCCAATAAATAAAGCTCACAACTAGGAAAATAATTGTTAATCTGATATGAGCTTCCTAAAGGTTAGGTGGACTCTTAATTTGAGGCTGCATGACCTTGAATGATACATCAACAGCCCTTTATTTGTTTTCAAGCTATATGAAACCCATATATCGTCATTCTTGTTCTCAACCTCAAGTTAAAGACATGGTTTAGAGTATCACATGCTTTGACATAAATTGGATATTTTTCTCTTGAATAGTAATTGCTAACCAAATACTTCCTCCTCGAGACTAAATAAGTTTCCTGAACAAGGAGTACTAGACCTACATGATCAATGTAAACAAGTAAACCTAACAAATAGCATATGAGTGGGAGAGTTTCTCAAATGATGGAAGTTGAGATATATAACAAATGCTATATTCATGTCATTTCACTTGCGAGTAAGAAATAATGTTTTATCAAAGTAAATTGTAATACTTGAATTTTATTTATTTAGTAGCAGTAATTCAATGTCTAATAAAAATCTTAATGACTTAATTAAATATCAAATTATAACTTTAAAGTATGAAATATCTTTTATTTCTTCAGTCAAAAACTATGGTCACATTCAATCTGTAACAATCCGGGCCTTGGGCCCTACGAACCCGTTTCGTTACAAAAAAGCAAGACGGACAAGGTCCACACCAACTTGGGCCACCACAGCCCAAAAGAGATCCAATTGGTACTTGTCTATATTCCTTAACTAATTATAAACCATACAACCAACTCCCAATTTTCGATATGGGACTATTGGGAGGGGCATCACAATCACCCCCTTACAGAGGTGACGTCCTCATCGCTAGAGGTACATGATCATAACCATCAAGCAGGCAGGATTCTAGAGGTGGCCTCCACAGATTCAAGAGGTGGCTCCCATTAATGTAGCACTTTGCCCTATGGCCCCCACCTTCTGTGGCCCCCACAGGTTCAAGAGGTGGTTCCCATTGATATAGCATTTTGCCCTATGTAGCGCTTAGCTCCTGCACTTCTGGCTGATGCGTGGCTCTGATACCATATTGTAACGCTATAATACCATATTATAACGACCTAGGTCCTGAGCCCGCAGCACCCACGGACCCATTCTGTTACAAAAAAGCAAGACGAACAAGGCCCATACCAACTTGGGCTACCACAGCCCAAAAGGGATCCAATTGGTACTTGTCCATCTTCCTTAATCAATTATAAACCATACAATCAACTCTCAATTTTTTGATGTGGAACTATTGGGACGGGCATCAGACAACCCCTACGACATGAGTCCAAAACTATATTTAACCTATGTGGAGTAGATCCATATCAAATATTACATTTAACCTCTATGGAGTAGGTTCGAGACCATATTTAATCCTTATTGTGTAGGTAGGGATGGCAACGAGATGGAATAAGTATGAGGAAAGGTACCTCCATATTCATACCCATAAAAAAATTATACCCATATCCACCTCATACATGCTATAAGTATAAATTTTTTGCCCAGATCCATATCAGTGAAGATTATGTAATACTCGTAATCATGCCATTACCTATACCCATACCAGCACTGTTACTCATACTCGTGCCCACCACCTATTCTTAAAATATATTTTTTTAAATTAAATAAGTTTAATTAATTCCTAGCTGTTAGTTTGCACAAATTTTTTTCCATTCAAATTTTAACTTTGTTCCAAAATGAGTAACTCGGAACAATTGTAAGTTGGCTTTTTTTCTTCTTCAATTTTAAATGAGTCAAATGGACTAGGCCCCAAAAAATTATGGTGTATAGCCTATTGACTCTTCTTAAATAAGAATAATTTTTTTGTTAAAAATCATAAATAAAGATACTTAAGTAATTTAACTAGTAGGTGTAATGGGTATGAGATGGGGTAGGGTAGGATGGGGCAGATAATTCGTTACGTTCATCCATGCCTCATATGCATGACGGGTATTGTCATGTATCCCCATATTTGTACTCATACTTGTAATTACTTTTTGATCTTCATATATATATATATATATATATATATGCCTCAAATGAAGCGGCGATACCCATGGGTTCATAGAAAATTACCATTCTTAGGAGTAGGTTTATATTAAATATTGCATTTAACCTTTATGGAATAGGTTCATATCAAATATTGTATTTAACCTCTATAAAGTAGGTTTAAGATCACATTTAACCCATATGGAGTAGTATTAGCCTAGATGGCAACCCAAGGGAGGGGTGTGAATTGGATTCTTAAAAATTTGACGCTTAAAAAATAATTTTACAAAGTGATGGTGCACAAGGATATATGCTTTGAGTGTGATGCTAAGAATGCAAAATAGAATATGCAGGATAAAGTAGAGAGAAAGAGAGACAAGCACGATAAACACAAGAAATTTATAGTGGTTCGATGTTAGCTACACTACATCCACTTTCAAGTAACTCTTGGGCCCACACTATAATCACCATGATTATAGTCGAGTTGTTTTACAAGCTCACAACTCACTTATTGTTTTACAACGGGATCACAACGAACTCAGCCGGTTTTCATAGGTTCACTAGCACAAAACCTATCCCAAGTTTTCTAGCTTGAACAAGGCTGATCTGCCTCCCTTGATTCAATCCCCTTATTGAATCAATCAACAAAATAATAGTAAAATACTTATAACATATCCTCAAATGAGCAAATAAGCAATATAAACAAGATAGAATTAGAAGAGCCTGATTTAGAAGATTTCTGAAGTTGGACTTTTCTTCTTTTCTTCTTTTTCTTTGAAATGATCTTCCTCAAGTTGGGCTTCAAGCTTTTGAAGAATCGTTGAGGTAGAGGCTCTTGGAGAATTAGAGCTCTTTTCTTCTCCTTTGATTTGATAGAAATCCTTCAAAGTTGGCTTTTGAATGCTTTGATTTCTCTAAACTCAGTTTCGAACAAAGGACTTTGGATTTGAACTTTTCCTTTTTGATTTTTCACTTCTATTTTTTCTCTTTTTCATCTTTTCAAAATGGTTGAATGGCTTCTCTTTTATAATCTCCTCTAAATTTTAGATAAAAACTAACTGTTAAAAGTACTTAAGAAGGTGTTTAGCATGAAAGAGAAAAGAGATGTTGAAGTTTGTTAGAAAAAAGTCAACTGTTGGAGTCATCTCTGACACTTCTAAAATTCATTTCTGATAGATTAGAGTTGGTTCTAACTTGACCTAGAGTTGGCTCTAACTCAGGATGTTCAAAATGGAGACTTTTGCTCGTCGCGGAGTCGGCTTTGGCTTTTCGAGGGGTCGATACTTCTCGGAAGTTGGCTCTAGTGAATACGGGAGTTGGCTCTAATAAAGACCCAAAAAATACAGACTCTGTATAACCATTAGAGTCGGCTCTAATTTCCTACATGAGTCGGCTCTAATTGGACGCAATCACGCAAAAAAGAGACTCTTTGTCTTTCGATTAAAGTCGGCTCTAATCTCTACAGGAGTCGGCTCTAATCCATGCCGAAAATGCCAAACTGTCATGATACGCTCCGAAGTCGGCTCTAATACTTCTAGAGTCGGCTCTAATGACTGAAACTTGACACTTAACACAAGATAAGGATTCAAACATAATTTTTCTTGGATTTTGATTACTTAAATATTTTAAATTCCTGAAACACTTAATCAAAATCATTAGTAATATAAAAAATATACTCATGTGATTTTTGTTATTCATCAAAATCAATAATTAAATCAACAAGTAGGTTCACATTAAATATTGTATTTAACATCTATAAAGTAGGTTCAAGACCATATTTAATCCCTGCAAAGTAGGTTCATATCAAGTACTAACACTATAGTGTAGTCCTTTGTTTGTACTTCCGTTGTTAACATCATATTATATGTAGGTTGGCTAAAAGTCTATGTATGTATACAAATATCAATCTTTTCAACATTATAATCTCATTGTTATTTTAAACATCTGTAAAATAAATAAAATTTCAAATATCCATAATTTAGGAAGTTAAAAAGGTGAACAATAGATTTCTCAATAGCATATTCAATAAATATAATTTTTTGCTTGATCCCTTAGTCTTAAATTAAATGTAGCATAAGTCGATAAGTGAAACTAGATAGCCAAATTTTAAAACATGATTCAACCCAACTAACTTAATCATGAAATATGATGTAATACAAAAAAGTCGTAAATCCAAAAAGTTCATAAATTCACCAGCGAATAATGAATTTTATATCAAATAACACAATCATAAATATTTTTCTTTAAGGATAATTTTAATAATATCCAGACATTTGAAATTCATAACAAATTCACAATGATGCATATTTTATTAAAATAATTTTAATAATATATAAATAAGGAGTGTAATTACTTATCTCATGGACCTTAACCTCAATTCCAACTAATCACCTTCTTAAATCTTTGGTGACCTGATTATCCAAAACTATCCAAAGACCAAATTGACATTATGCTAATATATATCACCACCTCAATTCCAACTTATCACCTCCTATTCCACTTTGAGGACATGTGACCGCATTGATTTTCTAACAAGCATTCTTAGGCATCAATGCCTCCATTATTGTTTTCTACTAATGATGCTCTACGTATTTATCAATGAGTTTGCTTTAATTATAAGATGTCATACGAGATTACTAAGCTTTAGAAAGAGTGGGAGGTTGTCACTTACATCAAACCATAAATATACCCACAAATTCTCTCTCCCCAGAATGTTCTTCAATACTAGATTCAATCCACACACAGTTTGAAGATAGGGGATGAAATGATACATCCAAATTCAATCCAACTTGGAGACCATATATATATAATCTTCTACAACAACATAATGGCAATGGGTTGCCAGCCTAAGCTTGTTGGCATCTCCACCTTTCTGCACATCAAATAGGATTTGGTTGAAAGGTGCCACCACTGAGGTAGAAGCTAAGTGGAACAGTCACATCTTAATTAAGAGATAAAAAGGGTTTCAAAGCACAGAAAAAACAAAGCAAGACAATGAAAGAACCGGAGAAAAGTAACTAGAGCTTCTCTAGCACAATGAGAATGAGAGGTCTAGAATTGGCTGTGTTGCCGCTGTCTTCATGGAATCTGGTGACGATGACAACGATTGCCACATGTTATGAAATGACACGAGGAGATGTGAATTGGAAATTAAACTTGCTTGTCAACAATGATAATGTTGATTGCAAATAGTGACTATCTAATAAATAAGACTAAATTTAGAGTTATACTTTATGTTTTTAAAATAATTTTATTTCATAACAGTGCTTACGGTCAGTATGACGTCTTTTTTTGATGAAAGTAGCACTATAATTCATCAAAAATATCAAACTAAGAATGCTTCTTTTTTTTAATGCACTATTGCTATACTACCCTTAGGAGAGAAAAAAAAGACTAGGATTGATTCGGATTGAATCAGGAATAAATGAATCAAATGCAAGTTTAGGGTCCTATTTATAGGTTTTAGGTGTCTTTTGGAAGCAACCCTTTGGAATTGATATGCACTATTAAATCTAATCGGATCCGATCAACGGTCTGATCAATAAGCCTTTACATAATGTGATAAGCTGATCCACAACCATGATCTGAAGATCAGCCGATCAGATAAGCAAATTGACATTTCGATATGCCTTTTCACCATCGTGATCTGATGATCACATTATCAGATAGGTGGTTGCACAGCTTTGATACGCCGTTTCAAGATCAGAACATTGACTTATTACGACGGCCTGATCGAAGCGATGCCTTATCTCTAACCATAGGATCGGATGGGTGCCTTATCACCAATGATCTTGTTGACTGGTCAATCGATGGGTGTGAGCCGTTGGATCGATACTGTCGCGATCGCGATCGTGATTTGATCACCGCATCTTGATCCTTCATCTGATCGATCAACGATCAGTTCTGATCCTGATCCGATGATCAACGATCAATTGATCTCAGCCCCTTATCTTAATCCGATCAGTCTTCACCATTGGATCCTCATGATCAAGAAAAAATTTAAAAGCTTCTCAAGCTCCTCACGACGATGCGAAGTGCAAAGTATGCCTACAAAGCACCCATTGCATCCTTCATACATGCACGTGTGTGGCTCTCCACTTATGGTAAGCCTAAGAAAGTTAAGCTTCAAGAAAGAGGTTTTTATATAAGTAAACATTCCTTTTTTGATTTTTTCGATGTGAGACTAAATATCTTTACAATTTTTCATTCATACACAAGGAGAAGATAATGAACTTTCAAGGTCCATTAGGTATTTCAGGTCCATTACCAAACAGATAAAAGTTTACTTGGTAGCTTAGGAGTTATATTAAATATTTAGTAAATAAATAGTTGCATTCATTGAAGTATCTAGCTAGTAAACAAAGGAGTTGGGAGTATGGAGAGGTGAAACCTCTGGCATAGAATTAGTTAAAGGTTCATTTGAAAAGCCTACAAAAAGTATGGCCAACTCCATCTAGACTCCATCTAGATGCAGGTCATAGGTCATGAAATAAGGCATCTATATGCTTGTCTTGTACTTTATCTATGCTCTTCCACTGAACCGCTTAGCCCATCCAGAGCCATAGCAAGTGGACAATTATTCCTCAGCTTACCAAACATCCACCTTGAGATTTAGTGAGCTCAAATAATGAAAACTTTTCCTTGAATCAGAAGGTGCATATTTAATGAAGAAAATATTTTATTAGGAGAGTGCTGCTTATTTCTTTTTCTCTCTGGCAGCACTTTTCGAAAGATAAATAAAAAAATTATTATGCTTAAAAAAATATAAAATAAAAATAAATAAATAAAGGTTATTAAAAAAGTATTATTATTTGAATCTATTAAGAAAAAAAATATAGAAGAATTCTCAATAACTTTCTAAATTCTTTAACAATAATAATTTTTAAATCTTTAAATTAAGAATATGTTTGAAATAGGGAATAAGCGGATATCTTCCTTGTTTTCAAAAGCCATAACTACAACTGAAAAAAAAAGTTAACCAGAGAGGATAATTCAACATGAATATTCTTTAGGGACCGAAGAAATAGTTATTTTTTCTTAAATTTATCTTTTGAGCGAAAAATCATTTTTATAAAAAAGCTAATTATTTCCTCAGCTATTCCTTGGATAAACTCTATCTTATATACTTATCAGTAATAGCTATTTTCCTATCAAACACTTTTTCAAAGATTTGCTTTATTTTATTCTATTTAATTCATTATAACTTTTTTATATATGATGACGCTCGATCACCCCTCCTGGACGTCGGGAACGGAGGCTCTTCTTCCTCATCGGGTTGCCTGTAAAGAAGTCCCAAGACCGGAGAGGGTTCTCCGGTGGGACCCTCCGACGCCCAAGTTAGTGACAGAGGTCACAGTAGAGAAGGAGCTCGAGAGAACTCTTGAAGAGGGAGAGGTCTCAGAAGGATCAGGTAGTTCCCTTGAGAGTTAGAGCATCGAGTACGTAAAATGTGCGTTACCTGGTTCTCGACGTAATTTACCCTTTTATAGGGGTTGGCGCTGGCACCATCATATGGGTTTTCGTGAAGTCAGAAGGTCTGCTGAGCCGTTGCGTGAATCTGGGCTGGTTGGTGGGTTACGTCCTATCAGCAGCTGGGCTGTTGGGCGGCACGTCGTGCGTCTGACGTTGTCGGGTGGTGTGCGTCAGAGAGGTGATTTTTTGAACCACTGGGGCTGATCCGGTGGGAACCGGGGGATCCCGTCTTATCAGGGCCGAGCTGGGTCGACCTGAGATGGCGGGGCCGAGTCGGGCTAGCCTGGGATGGCCTTGGCCGACTCGGCAGGACAGGAGTCACCGGGGCCGAGTCGGGCCGGCCTGGGATGGCCTTGGCCGACTCGGCGGGACAGGAGTCGCCGGGGCCGAGTCGGGCCGGCCTGGGATAGCCTTGGCCGACTCGGCGGGACTGGAGACACCGGGGCCGAGTCGGGCCGGCCGGGGATGGCCTTGGCCGACTCAGCGGGACAGGAGTCGCCGGAGCCGAGTCGGGCCGGCCTGGGATGGCCTTGGCCGACTCGGCCGGCTAGCTTGGAGAGGCCGTGGCCGGTTAGCAATGTGCCGGGGCCGGCTAGCTTGGAGATGCCGTGGCCGACTAGCAATGTGCCGGGGCCGGCTAGCTTGGAGAGGTCGTGGCCAGCTAGGAATGTGCTGGGGCCGCCTTGCTTGGAGACGCTGTGGTCGGCTAGCAATGTGCCGGGGCCGGCTAGCTTGGAGACGTCGTGACCGGCTAGCAATGTGCTTGGGCCGGCTAGCTTAGAGAGGCCGTGGCCGGCTAGGAATGTGCTGGGGCCGCCTTGCTTGGAGACACCGGGGCCGGCTAGCTATGTGCCTGGGCCGGCTAGCTTTGGAGAGGCCGTGGCCGGCTAGGAATGTGCTGGGGCCGCCTTGCTTGGAGACACCGGGGCCGGCTAGCTATGTGCCTGGGCCGGCTAGCTTGGAGAGGCCGTGGCCGGCTAGGAATGTGCCGGGACCGCTAGCTTGGAGACACCGGGGTCGGCTAGCTATGTGCCTGGGCCGGCTAGCTTGGAGAGGCCGTGGCCGGCTAGAATGTGCTAGGGCCTCCTTTGGTGTACCGGTCTTGTGGGCCGGCGCTGGAGCCTGTCGTCCTTTGGCCAGCGCTGGACGCTGGCGCTAGAGGCCGACGCCGGATGACGACACTGGAAGCCGACGCTGGAGCTGACGGAGTCCGTCGGCCTTTGGCTAGTGCCGTAGGCTGGCGCTGGAAGCCGACGCTAGAGCTGATGGAGTCCGTCGGCCTTTGGCTAGCGCCGGAGGCTGGCGCTGGAAGCCGACGCTGGAGCTGACGGAGTCCGTCGGCCTTTGGCTAGCGCTGGGGGCTGACGCTGGAAGCCGACGCTGGGGGCCGTCGCTGGATGCCGTCACTGGAGGCCGTCGCTGGCGTTAGAGTCTGGGCCTTTGGGGTCGTCCAAAAAATTTCATTTTTCATGGAGTCAACTGACCCCATCAATATATATTTTATAAAACTTTCTCAGGATTTCAGCATTATTTTTTTATTTATTTTAAAATATTTTTTTTTCCCTTTTTTTCTGTAGCTCTCAAATGGTGGGTCAGCGGTCCCAACAGGAGGCAAAAAAAAAAAAAAGAGTGGGGCTAGAGATAGTTAAGTGGCTTTAGGTTAGGCTTCAGGGTCACCGAATATATTCTAAGGACCACACATCACCAAATATTCACTTATTTTGTTTTGAATTCCCATTGGTTCAACCACCGTCTCTTGAGCTGAAGTATTTTCTTACAACTTTTTAAGAATAATATGATCATGAAACCAAGTTCATGGCCCCACATAATTAAACAAACAAAATAAAAGTGACAAAGCTGCAAGTTTAATGTGTGAATGGTAACAAATTCATCCCTTTGATTGGCGACATTTATTTTACTCTTCATAGAATTTATTGCGTTCAGATTAAGCATATCTATCGAAAAACTAACTTAACGATGGATTGGATTGCTGTCAAAGTGGTCTATCATTCTAATTTTTGAAGCTAGAAACAGGAATATCCTTGCCCTCTTATTCTTTCTCAAATTTTATATTTTGATATATCGATTTTGACTTATTATAGATTGATCGATCTGTACCAAAAAAAAAAAAAAAATCAATCCACACATGCATGATTACCAACATGTGGTAACCATTGGTCTCTAAACATGTTTACAAAGTAGACAACAATTAAGAATTTGTTAGGGAGTGGGCTTCATACCATGAGAAAACCATGGCTAAGATATGAAAGGGGGCAATATATTTTATGGTAATGAAAACAAAAAAAAAAAAAAAAAAAGAGAGAGGAATTAGAGGGTGCATGAATGTGCTGCTGGTCTCCACGCAATAACAAAAAGCCATCGAGAGGAGTCTGAAACGAATTAGCAATCAAAATTAATTCCTCCGCATTGTATTCGTGGACGTCACGAGGAAGAAGGTCCCACCTTGGCCCCTCCACTGGCTCTCGTCTTCAGGACCACTCATTTAAATATAGAGGGAAAATATATAAAGATGAGAGAAAAAGAGAGAGTGGTTAAAGCATCATCCTCATTTCGAAAGGAAAAAAATGTGCCGAATGCTCTTCATGCTCGTTTTATTCTACATTTGAAGGTGATGGTTGCTTCAACCTAAAGCATAGTAGAAAGCGAATGGTTAAAAAACGTACACTAGGAGCTTAGGAAAGAAAGAGAGAGAGAATGGTTAAACCATGATTATTTAACTCTAAATTAGCTTTAGACCTCATTTCAAAGGGGAAAAAAAATGTGCCAAATGCTCTTCATATGAAACGTACCATGTCCTTTCATAATTATATATTTAAAGGCGATGGTTTCTTCACCCCTGCATTAATGTATAGATGAATCAATCATGGATATTGAATTAAGCCCCAAATTTGTAAAGCAAGTTTAGGTAAGGAGATGGGTTAGGTTAGTTTTTGCCTACCTTGTTATATTTCCGGTGGCTTCTCATACTTTACCCCATCCTTGTCTTGTATTTAAAAATTTTAGTTCCCATCTTTAATCTGATGGGAAACGGATATCCTTGACTTCTTATGCCCACTCTTTTTTTTTTTTTCACAAAAGTTATCTTGAGAAATATGATGTAAAAAGTTAAAAAAATAAAAATATTTAAAAATATAGATTTGGAATAGGTGTTAGGACAAGGAGTATATACTCCAGCCTCACTTCTCGACCTTAACCACAAGACTTTTAGTTTTATATCAAAGCTTAAGGATGTTCTCTCGATTAAAACAAGTCTTCATCAAATCAATGTAAAATTGTTATCCTTTTGCGAGCTATATACATGGATGTTATAGAATTGGAGTTGATCTAGTCAATAATGAATAACCTTGATTCGAGAGATGTTATGGTGTTTGAGTTGATCCAAACTAATGACGCCAAGTCACTTCCTTCAAGCGCCGAGGAAACGGATGTCCTCCTCGTCGGACTCCTGTAAGAAAAGTCCCGGAGACCGGAAGCTCCGGTGGGACCCTCCGACGCTCAAGTCAGTCACTTGGGAACAGATGAGAACTGTCTAGCCGAAGGGAGCTATACAGTTAGGGCTTAACTAGTGGACAAGAACTAGAAAAACCAGTGTTCAAGTTTTTTCTGCCTATGGCATGGGCGCATGCTTTATACCTGTTCGAAGATCCCCTTCTGTTCCCAATGATTGCTGACTTCCAGGAGCCTAGTTCGATAACGGACAAAATACGAGGCTGACAATGACAGATCGTATCGTCACCGTACATGCTGGAGGTATCTCACGTCACTGGTCAGCACGGCCTCACAGGTGTCCTGCATTTGGGGTTATATCTGGCGCGCGCCACCGCTGGATGTGATCGCACACAGTAGCGGGCAGGTAGCGGACCGTACGTTGCAACGGGGTATGGTCGCGCACAGTGACAGACATACAACGGGCCATATGCCGTTATGAGGCATGGTTACACTCTGCTACAGATGTGCGGCGGATCGCATGGGCATGCCAGGTGGCCTAGAGCGGGCCGGATTGTACGCCGGGGGTCGAAGTACTGTTCATGTAGCCCGTGACCGAGAGGGGGTCTCGGGGGTGGAGATACTGTTCATGCGGCCCGAGACCGAGAGGGGGTCTCGGGGGTGAATACTGTTCAGGTGGCTCGAGACTGAGCGGGGGTCTCGGGGGTGGAGACACCATTCATATGGCCCGAGACCGAGAGGGGGTCTCGGGGTTGAAATACTGTTCATGTGGCCCGAGACCGGAGGGGGTCTCGGGGGTTGAAATACTATTCAGGTGGCCCGAGACCGAGAGGGGGTCTCGGGGTGGAGACACCGTTCATATGGCCCGAGACCGAGAGGGGGTCTCGGGGGTTGAAATACTGTTCATATGGCCCGAGACCGAGAGGGGGTCTCGGGGGTTGAAATACTGTTCAGGTGGCCCGAGACCGAGAGGGGGTCTCGGGGGTGGAGACACCGTTCATATGGCCCAAGACCGAGAGGGGGTCTTGGGGGTTGTGAGAGAGCCTCCGTCAGTCGCCGTTATCGTTGTCGTTTATTCCGATGGCGTTGGATCAGCCATATCAGATGCCCCCTCATCCCTAAGACGGAGTGGGCCTACCCCAGTAAGACGAAAGGGGTGTCACCCCCCAAATGGCTGATCCTCGCCCATCGCAAATCGTCTCTGGACATGTGCCCATGGGCGCTGCAACAATTTTATGCGGGCGGTGTGGGGATGTGAAAAAGCAGTCAACACTGTCCACCCGATTTGCGGCGATCGTCCTCGAAGCAGGGTTGATCCGTCGGAATCCATGGAGAAAGTCGTGCCATCATTACCCATCATAGCGGCGATGTCAGAGGCATCCCATCATTAGCCGGAAGCAAATCGTATCCCACGCTCAGCGGTTTCCGAGGCGGTCCATCCTATTGTGAGAGTCCACGTGGTGGACGAGGCACGACGGATGATTTGAAACTGAATAAAGCCCGAGCGGAGGGTCGAAAGTGGCCATTCTATTCCTGCTATCGTCTTCTTCCTCTGCGCTTCCTTGATCCTCTGCTCCATGGTCCCCCTGCAACCTGAGAGCCTGTGCGCGTCACTTTCCTTCCCAGGTCAGCCTTTTGCTCCTTCTAGGTTTCTTTGTTTCTTCCTCTTGCCATGAGTTCCCAGTCCTGATCCGCGGAGGACGATTCAGAGAATCGTTCTTCGTCGGAGAGGCCTTGAGCCTCTCCTTCCCCTTCTCCTTCCCTCGAGTGGTCCTCCGATATGGAGGACTGCGTCCCTCTGGCCCAACAGAGGGTCGCTGGGGAGGCTCCCGTAGGGAGGCGTCCTGTGGCGGCAGGTAGGGCTCCGTCGAGGGGCCACCAGGCAGGGGCCAGCGCCTCCTCGAGAGTGGGGGCGGAACCCCCGGAAGGGGTCGCCTCCATGGTAACAGGCCAGGATCTAGAAAACATCCAGGCCCGTTACCAAATCCCTTGGGAGATTGGGCTTTGTGCCTGGCTGGCCCAGGGCTTTAAGTGCCAACGGAAGCCGGGCTTTAAGTGCCGACGGGAGTCGGGCTTTAAGTGCCGATGGGGGTCAGGCTTTGTGCTTGGCTGGCCCAGGGCTTTAAGTGCCGACGGGAGTTGGGCTTTAAGTGCCGATGGGGGTCGGGCTTCGTGCCTAGCTGGCCTAGAGCTTTAAGTGCCGACAGGGGTCGGGCTTTGTGCCTGGCTGGCCCAGGGGTTTAAGTGCCGACGGGAGTCGGGCTTTAAGTGCCAACTGGGGTCGGGCTTTGTGCCTGGCTGGCCCAGGGCTTTAAGTGCCGATGGGAGTTGGGCTTTGTGCCTGGCTGGCCCAGGGCTTTAGGTGCCGATGAGAGTCGGGCTTTAAGTGCCGACGGGGGTCGGGCTTTGTGCCTGGCTGGCCCAGGGCATTAAGTGCCGACGGGAGTCAGGCTTTAAGTGCCGACGGGGGTCGGGATTTGTGCCTGGCTGGCCCAGGGCTTTAAGTGCCGACGGGAGTTGGGCTTTGTGCCTAGCTTGCCCAGGGCTTTAAGTGCCAATGGGAGTCGGGCTTTAAGTGCCGACAGGGGTCAGGCTTTGTGTTTGGCTGGCACAGGGCTTTAAGTGCCGACGGGGGTCCGGCTTTGTGCCTGGCTGGCCCATGGCTTTAAGTGCCGACGGGAGTTGGGCTTTAAGTGCCGACAGGGGTCGGGCTTCGTGCCTGGCTGGCCTAGGGCTTTAAGTGCCGATGGGAGTCGGGCTTTAAGTGCCGACGGGGGTCGGGCTTTGTGCCTGGCTGGCCCAGGGCTTTAAGTGCCGACGGGGGTCGGGCTTTGTGCCTGGCTGGCCCAGGGCTTTAAGTGCCGACGGGTGTCGAGCTTTATGCCTGGCTGGCCCAGGGCTTTAGATGCCAATGGGAGTCGGGCTTTAAGTGCCGACAGGGGTTGGGCTTTGTGCCTGGTTGGCCCAGGGCTTTAAGTGCCGATGGGAGTCGGGCTTTAAGTGCCGACGGGGGTCGGGCTTCGTGCCTGGCTGGCCCAGGGCTTTAAGTGCCGACGGGAGTCGGGCTTTGTGCCTGGCTGGCCCAGGGCTTTAAGTGCTGACGGGAGTCGGGCTTTAAGTGCCTACGGGGTCGGGCTTTGTGCTTGGCTGGCCCAGAGCTTTAAGTGTCGACGGGAGTCGGGCTTTGTGCCTGGCTGGCCCAGGGCTTTAGGTGCCGATGGGAGTCGGGCTTTAAGTGCCGACGGGGGTCGAGCTTTGTGCCTGGCTGGCCTAGGGCTTTAAGTGCCGACGGGAGTCGGGCTTTGTGCCTGGCTGGCCAGGGCTTTAGGTACCGATGAGAGTCGGGCTTTAAGTGCCGATGGGGGTCGGGCTTTGTGCCTGGCTGGCCTAGGGCTTTAAGTGCCGACGGGAGTCAGGATTTAAGTGCCGACGGGGGTCGGGCTTTGTGCCTGGCTGGCCCAGGGCTTTAAGTGCCAATGGGAGTCGGGCTTTAAGTGCCGACGGGGGTCGGGCTTTATGCCTGGCTGGCCTAGGGCTTTAAGTGCCGACGGGAGTCGGGCTTTGTGCCTGGCTGGCCCAGGGCTTTAGGTGCCGATGAGAGTCGGGCTTTAAGTGTCGACGGGGGTCAGGCTTTGTGCCTGGCTGGCCTAGGGCTTTAAGTGCCGACGGGAGTCAGGCTTTAAGTGCCAACGGGGGTCGGGCTTTGTGCCTGGCTGGCCCAGGGCTTTAAGTGCCGATGGGAGTCGGGCTTCGTGCCTGGCTGGCCCAGGGCTTTAAGTGCCGACGGGAGTCGGCTTTGTGCCTGGCTGGCCCAAGGCTTTAGGTGCCGACGGGAGTCGGGCTTTAAGTGCCGATGGGGGTCGGGCTTTGTGCCTGGCTGGCCCAGGGCTTTAAGTGCCAACGGGAGTCGGGCTTGAGCTACTGAGAGCCGATGATACATCGCTCTGCCAGTGGTACACTGGGCTTTGTGGAAAAACTGAGAGACTAGAATTTAAGTTCATTGATGAGAAGTGAAAGGTGAAAACCCACAAATATACTAGCACAGTATTTAATGCCGAAAGGAAATGTACTACTGATAGTACCGACGGAGGTTATCGGCGTTCCACGTCCGGGGGAGGGGCCTCCCATCCAGCTCTTCGATCTTGTATGCCCCGTGACGGAGTGTCTCGGCGATCCGGTAGGGCCCCTCCCAATTCGGAGCTAGCTTGCCCCCTTCTGCTGGCTTTGAGACTTCGGCTCGTCGAAGGACCAAGTCTCCCGGTAAGAAAGTTCTGGGACGCACACGGGCGTTGTAGTACCTAGCAGCTCGTTGTCTGTATACCGCCATCCGCAGCCGCGCTCGGTTTCGCACCTCCTCCACCAGGTCAAGGTCGGCCCACAGCCGGTCCGAGTTGTCTTCCTCACTATACGACTCCACCCGAGGACTCGGGGAGCCTATCTCTATCGGGATGACAGCCTCAGACCCAAAGACCAGGCTGAACGGAGTTTCTCCGGTGGGGGCTCGCAGCATCGTATGGTAGGCCCATAGCATATTGTGAAGCTCCTCTACCCAGCGCCCCTTGCAATCATCTAGTCAGGCTCTTAGTCCTTGGAGAATGATGCGATTGGTCACCTCGGCCGCTCCATTGGTCTGGGGGTATCCGACGGAAGTGAATCTCTGGTGGATGCCGAGTTCGGTGCAGAACTCTTAAAAGGGCGCGTTATCGAACTACCGACCGTTGTCGGTGACCAGAGTATGGGGTAGCCCGAACCGACATATGATAGACTTCCAAAAGAAGGATCTCACCTTGCTTTCAGTGATTTTAGCAAGGGCTTCGGCTTCAATCCATTTGGTGAAGTGATCGACGGCCACCAGGAGGAACTTGCGCTGTCCGAAGGCCGGGGGGAATGGTCCCAAGATATCCATACCCTACTGGGCGAAGGGACAAGGTGCCACCAAGGGAGTCAGCTGAGACGTCAGCTGTCGCTGAATATTGGCATGGCGCTGGCAGCTATCACACTTCTTAACAAGCTCGGCCGTGTCCTCCTTCATGGTCAGCCAGTAGTACCCCTGTCGTAGGGCCTTGTGAGCTAGGGCTCTGCCCCCTAGATGACTCCCGCAGATGCCTTCATGGATTTCCCGCAAGATGTAGTCTGCCTTCACTGGCCCTACGCACTTGAGGACCTGGTATGAAAATGACATTCGATAGAGCCTCCCGTCCATTATCAGGAACCTTGGGGCCCGCCGCTTGAGCAGTCTAGCCTCTGCGGGGTCCTCAGGGAGGGTGTCGTCGGTCAAATATTGTACATAGGCATCCATCAAAGAGGGCCCTTGCACAACCGGCAATGCCTCTCCTGCAGCTTCAATACTTGGGGTCTGCAAGTGCTCCACGTACGTTCTTCCCAGTGTCTCATCGGCCGAGGTGGCCAAACGGGATAGCGCGTCGGCCTTGACGTTCTCCGCTCGGGGAATGTAGCTGACACGAAAGTAAGAGAACCGAGAGGCTTGGAGCTGCACCTTACTCAAGTAACGGGACATGGTCGGGTCTCTAGCTTCGTATTCTCCAGCAACTTGCCCAGAAATAAGCTGGGAGTCCGTGAAGGCTCTCAGATGCCCTGCACCGAGCTCCTCAGCCAGCCTCATCCCCGCCAACAAGGCCTCATATTCCGCTTGGTTATTAGTGGCCAAGAATTGGAACCGAAGGACATACTCCACCACCTCCCCTTCGGGGCTCGCAAGGATGAGCCCGGCTCCGCTTCCCTGAGAATTGGCTGCTTCGTCCACGTGCAAGATCCAGTCATCCTTCTCCACCTTCTCGGTGAGGAGGAGGCCATACGTTCCTCCGGACGTGATTCCTCCATACATTCCTCAATCCAAGTACACTCGACCAAGAAATCAGCCAACACCTGAGACTTCATGGCTGACCTTGGCCGAATAGATAGGTCAAACTCACTTAGTTTGATGGCCCATTTGGCCAGCCGATCGGAGGTGTCAGGACGGGACAAGATGGCCTGAAGAGGCTGGTCCGTGAGCACCACGATGGGATGAGCCTGAAAGTAGGGTCAGAAGCGTTGGGCAGAGACGACCAGGCAAAAATGATCTTCTCAGTTCTAGTGTATCTTGTCTCAGCATCATGAAGCACCTTCCTGGTGTAGTAGACCGTCCTCTGCATCCCGTCGGCCTCCACGTGTACAAGCACAGAACCGACGACCTCTGAGGAGGCTGCGAGGTACAGGAAGAGCTCCTCCCCGTCCTCCGGCTTGGACAACAGCAGGGAGTGGACAGAAATCGCTTCAATTCTTCAAAGGCATCCTGACACTCCTTTGTCCACTCGAAGCCGCTAACCTTGAGCAGCGCCTTGAAGAAGGGCAGGCACCTTTCTGTCGATCTCGACATGAAACAACTCAAGGCCACCACCCTCCCGGTTAGGCATTGCACCTCCTTCTTATTAGCTGGGGGCCTCATGTCCAAGATAGCCCGGATCTTGTCAGGATTGGCCTCAATGCCCCACTGGTTTATTATAAAGCCCAGGAACTTGCCTGCCGCCACCCCAAAGGCACGCTTGCGGGGATTCAGCCTCATTTTGTATCGGCATGGGTTGTTGAAGGTCTCTGCAAGGTCGGTGACGTGATCAGCAGCATTGGTACTCTTGGTTAGCATATCGTCCACGTACACCTCCATGTTATGCCGATCTGGTCCTCAAAGACCTTATTCATCAACCTCTGATAGGTAGCTCGGCATTCTTCAACCCGAACGACATTACCTTGTAACAATAGAGCCCTTTTTCAGTGACAAAGGAGGTGGCTTCTTCATCATCCAGGTTCATCCTGATCTGGTTGTACCCCGAAAAGGCATCCATGAAGCTAAGAGTTTCGTGCCTGGACGTGGCATCCACTAGCTGGTTGATCCGGGTAGTGGGAAGCTGTCCTTGGGGCATGCCTTATTGAGATCAGTGAAGTCTATGCACATCCTCCAGCTCCCACTGGCCTTGCGAACCATTACGACATTCGCCAGCCAGTCAGGGTAGTGTACCTCACTGATGTGACCGGCAGCCAACAGCTTTCACACCTCCTCATCCATGGCCTTTTGCTTGTCAAGGGCGAAACTCCTCTTCTTCTGCCTAATGGGCCGGCACTCCGGCCTAATGTTGAGCTGGTGGGTGATCACTTCCTCCAGAATGCCTAGCATGTCGGATGCCGATCAGGCGAAGACATCTGCGTTAGCCCGTAGGAAAGTGAGGAGCTGGTCACGGGCCTTCTCTGGAGTAGGGCTCCAATTTGGATTGTCTTTGTCGGGTCTTCTCCGAGAAGGAAAGCAAGCAGGCGCTCGGCCGGCTCCCCTCTTCTCTCCAGGTCCCGGGGGTCCTCTATCTCTAACGTAGGTGCAGGCGCCGCCTCCTGTGGACTAGGGGCTGTATGATAGCAAAGTGGGAGCATGTTCTGCTCCCCCCACATCTCCCCAATTCCCTCCCGGGTAGGGAACCTTACAAGGAGTCGCTTAGTGGATATGACAACATCCAAAAGATTGAGCCCAGGTCTCCGAGGATTGCGTTATAGGCGAGGGGCACCCGTACCACCAGAAAATTCATGAGGACGGTGCTCTGGCGTGGGGTCGTGCCAGCCGTGACAGGAAGAGTGACCTCCCCCTCGACCTTCACGGAATCCCCAGTGAACCCCATCAGGGGTGTGGCGACGGGCCGGAGCAGGTCGGGCGACAGGTTTATGCGAACAAAAGCATCATAATTCAAAACATCCAATGAGCTTCCGCTATCAACCAGAATTCTTTTTATAGGATACTTAGCGATTGTCATGGTCACGACGACGCTGTCATCGCTTTTATTCACCACCCCCTCTAAGTCCTCCTTAAAGAAAGGAATTACAGGATCTAACTCCCCCCCTCTCTGCCTCTTGGGAGGGCCACCTGCTCCCCAGGAAATCATCGCCACCGTCTTCTCAGTTTGAGCATTGTCGATCATCGGCGACAGAGGCGTTGATGGGCCAGGAGTATCCAGGTTGTTCTTCCGAACAAACTTTCCCAAATGGCCACGCTGGATAAGATCCTCTATTGCCTTCTTCAGCTGGCGACAGTCATCGGTGTCGTAGCCATGGTCCCAGTGGTACCGGCAGTAGAGGTTCTTGTTGCGGATGATCTTTGGGTTCATCGAAGGTGGGCGCTGAAGATAGGTCTCACCCTCTATCTCGAGCAAGATGTGCAATATAGGGGCGAGTAGTGGAGTGTAGGGTCCATCTCTCTGTGTAGGAGCTCGAGGACGATTGTCTGGTCGGCGGGGAGGTTCAAGTTTCCGGGGTCGAACTTCAACAGGCTTAGGACGGGCCGGCTTCTTAAGGGCGCTCCCACTTGCCTCGCGCTGGGAGGAATCAGCCTCGTCGGCGCGGATATATTTCTGGGCCCGGGTCAAAAGTTCGGTGTAAGAATCTAGCGGCTTTTTATCCAGGGAGTATGCAAAGCGGGACGGATGGAGCCCTCGCTTCAGGGCCAAAGTGGCCACTGAATCCTCAAGGTTGTAAACCTCCAGAGCCGCCTCCTTGAACGAGCGACATAGTCCCACAAAGGCTTGCTTCTCTTCTGCTGGACAGCGAAGAGGCTATCAGCTACTCTTGGGATCTTGCGGCAGGCATCAAAGTGGGCTAAAAAGGCTCTTTCCAATTGATGGAAGGAATCGATACTCCGCGGCGGCAGGTGAGAGTACCAGGCTCGGGCAGCCTTCTTCAGGGTGGCAGGGAAGGTGATGCACATGAGTGAATTGGTGGCCCCCTGGACCTGCATGAGTACCTTGTAGCTTTCTAGGTGGTTCAGGGGATGTGTAGTCCCGTCATAAGGATCCAGCTAGAGGAGGCGGAACCGGGTGGAGATGGGCTCTTCCATGATGCGGCGAGATAGCGAAGGCCGGCTGTCATAATCCATCTCAGGCAGGTGGGTGATCCGGTGGTTGAGTTCCTCCAACCGCTGGTTGTACTCGTCGAGTCGATGCTCGGCCCGACGGGCTATCCAGCCATCAAAGGAACCTTCCCCCAAGGATTCTGAAGACGAGGGAAAGTGACGGCGATGTCTGCGAGGGCGCTCCGCCTCCTTCCCATGTCGCCGCCTGGGGGAAACAATGGCGTGGCGAGAAGGTGATCGGGGTCTCTTGGAGACCTCCTGGTGATGAGGCTTGGGCGAGGCGTGACGGTGGCGAGCTTCCGGTACTGGCGACCTCCTTCGGAAAGAATGCTGGCTGGGTTGCACCATGCCCGGAACCGATGGAAATGGCTCTAGCTGTTGCTGGGCCGCCTGCTGATACTGCAGGCTTTGGACCGCCGCCGCCAAGGATTGGACTTGCGTGGCTAGAGCGGCGAACCGGTCTTCCTGAAGCTGATGGGGAGGAGGTGCAGGAACGTCGACCGGAGGAGCGGGAGGTCCAACCTCCTGAGGATGCGGCGGTGTTGGGACGCCGGCCGGGAGAGCTAAGGGGGCGACCGCCAGCGGATCAGCCCCTTGGCGCTGCACCCCAGCGCAACTGACAGAGCCCCCTTTCGCACGGGTTGTCACCATGACTCGAGCTTGAAGAGAGAGGAGTTGCAGATTGCTGGTTCGATGTCTATCTCTTTCTCACCCCCTACCTGGCGCGCCAATCTGATGACGCCAAGTCACTTCCTTCAAGCGTCGAGGAAATAGACGTCCTCCTCGCCGGACTCCTGCAAGAAAAGTCCCCGGAGACCGGAAGCTCCGGTGGGAACCCTCCGACGCTCAAGTCAGTCACTTGGGAACATATGAGAACTGTCTAGCCGAAGGAAGCTAAACAGTTAGGGCTTAACTAGTGGACAAGAACTAGAAAAACCAGTGTTCAAGTGTTTTCTGCCTATGGCATGGGTGCATGCTTTATACCTGTTCAAAGATCCCCTTTTGTTCCCGATGATTGTTGACTTCCAGGAGCCCAGTTCGATAACGGACAAAATACGAGGCTGACAATGATAGATCGTATCGTCACCGTACATGCTGGAGGTGTCTCACGTCACTGGTCAGCACGGCCTCACAGGTGTCCTGCATTTGGAGTTATATCTGGTGCGCGCCATGGCTGGATGTGACCACGCACAGTAGCGGGCAGGTGGCAGACTGCATGCTGCAACAGGGTATGGTCGTGCATAGTGACAGACATACAATGGGCCATACGCCGTTATGAGGCATGGTTACACCCTGCTACAGATGTGTGGCGGATCGCATGGGCATGCCAGGTGGCCCAGAGCGGGCCGGATTGTACGCCGGGGTCGAAGTACTGTTCATGTAGCCCGAGACCGAGAGGGGGTCTCGGGGGTGGAGATATTGTTCATGCGGCCCGAGACCGAGAAGGGGGTCTTGGGAGTGGAGATACTGTTCATGTAGCCCGAGACCGAGAGGGGGTCTCGGGGTTGAGACACCGTTCATATGGCCCGAGACCGAGAGGGGGTCTCGAGGGTTGAAATACTGTTTAGATGGCCGAGACAGAGAGGGGTCTCGGGGGTGGAGACACCGTTCATATGGCCCGAGACTGATAGGGGTCTCGGGGGTTGAAATATTGTTCATGTGGCCCGAGACCGAGAGGGAGTCTCGGGGGTTGAAATATTGTTCAGGTGGCCCGAGACCGAGAGGGGGTCTCGGGGGTGGAGACACCGTTCATATGGCCCGAGACCGAGAGGGGTCTCGGGGGTTGTGAGAGAGCCTCCGTCAGTCGCCGTTATCGTTGTCGTTTATTCCGACGGCGTTGGATCAGCCATATCACAATCAATAAGGAATAAGCTTGATTTGACATATATGTTGAACTTATATCTAATATGAAATGTGAAACAATTTGGTTAATATTAATTAAAAATTATAGCCATAAGTCTTGATCTAAATCTTAGGGTGATATTAGAATATTTTTTTTTGGGATTTGGATCTCTTTCTTTGAATGACGTAGCATTTTTTTATTTTTTTTATTTTTTTCTTCATTAAGGTAAACATATGAATTTTTTTTATTATTTTAAAAAATTAAAAATAAAGAAATGTAGCTAACCATAATAATCAATTGTTAACCCTTTTAAATAACTTCATTAAAGCTGAAAACTTCCACCTTCCAGTGCCAACTTTGTTTGAATTGATCCACAGAAATCTGATTTGTTATTCCTTTCAAATAACTTCATTAAAGCTGAAAAGCTCCACCTTCCAAGTACCGACTTGGTTTGAATTGACCCATAGAAATCCAATTTCAGTAACGAGTATTTTTTATATAATATTAGAATTCAATTATAAAACTTATTGATGGTTTTACCTGATATTTAAGTCAAATGTTGTTTTAAGTATGGTTGATGATTGGAGGTTGGCATAAAGGTGTTGGCACAAGGCTAACCCCACCACCCTCAGCATATCATTGACTTTGAGTTGGGACATCCAACAATAACAATAAAGGATTAATTTTAAATTAATTAAGATTGGTTATATAATTTTTTTTAATTCAGCTATATTTTGAATCATAATTTTTTTAAGATATAAAATTTTAAGTCTTTTTTTATTACTTCTTCTCATATGATTTTTAGTCTACTTCTACTTTTTTTTTTTTTTTTCTGCATGTATCAAGTACTCTTTCACATGAGTCTCTAGGTCTACATTACGCATGTCCAAACGATCGAAATTATCCTTCTCTTAATTTATTCTTAATTTTAGCTACCTCTACTTTTTACAAGTGTATTTTTTTTTGTATTACCACATATCCATGTTAACATTTTTATTTTTACCATACTTATCTTATGTGTGCCTGTTTTTCTAATAGCCAAGCATTTCATACTTTAAAGTATAAATAATTTTATGGCTATCCTATAAAACTTTTCTTTCAACTTGGCAGATATTTTACTATCACATAATATTTCAATTGCATTTTTTATTTTATCCAACCTATAAATAATTAATCCTAAATACCAAAATAATCATTTTTAGTAACTTCACAGTCCTCAACTTATACTTTATATTCATCTTCATTTATAATTATAATAAAATTATATTTTATATTCTATCTTTATCCTACTTAATAAAAAATTTAAATTTTAATACATTTCCCCATAATTATAACTTATTATTAACTCCAGCCTTAGTTTCATTTACTAGTATTATATCATCCATAAATAACATGCATCATAAAATATCATTCTGAATATGTTTAGTAAGCTCATATATAATTAAAGTAAAAAAAATAAGGAATAAGAGTAGATCATTGATGTAAGCCTATTGTAATAGAAAATTCGATAGTATTAACTGTCCCATTATACATATATTTTATTACATTAATATACCTAATAACCACTTCTTTCTTTTATTACATGCTTTTTTTTAATCAATAAAAAACATATAAAGATCTTATTTCTTTATTCTATACATCTTAATTAATTTTTTTAAAGAAATAGCTTATACAATTGATCTTTTTAATATAAAACTAAATTAATTTTTTAATATATTTTAATTTATATTCACTTTCTTGTAAAATTACATAGTTTGACTCACCAAATCCACCAACCAAAATCCACCCAAGTCTTCAGCAGGTTGGCTCCTGCTCGCGGTCGTCTCCCAGGACCTAAGCGGTGACGATACGGCAAATATTCTAATTTCCTCTTTCCTCGTCTGGAACCTGGAGGTCAACGCTTGGTTGCCAAATTGGATGCTGCGTTTACTTCTGAAGTCCTTTTAGGCAATCAGCCGCTTGACTTCTGCTTTAGAAGTTGTATATTTTACCATAACGATATCGCTTTTGGGTTGACACCTTATTCTTCCAACAAAATAAACAAAGTTTACTTTATATGATAGAATCAATCCCGATCAAATTGCTGTGAACTTGTTCACATTAACCTTACCCATTCCATTGCTCATGCATGGCGTCAGCAGTTTCTAACCTAGTTTTAGGGTGCCCTTCCATCCATAGTTGAGCCAGATTAATTTTATTAATACTATGTAAAAGAGTGATCAATGAATTAAAATAACCCAGTAACTATTATTAATCTAATTTCATAAAGTCTTTCATTGGTTATTATAATTAGTTTCTCGATTCATGAATTGTCCATCATATCTACTAAACAAGTGTTAGATTGATTAATAAATATTATAAAATTTTTATAATAAAAATATGCTTTTGATTGTTAAAAATTATTTTCATTGTTGTACTACCACTATCTCTTATGTTTTAAATATATTTATTTCTTACATTCTGTTTTATAAAGTCTTTAAAATTGATGGAATATTCGATGTGTCCCTCAAATGCAACTATATGAATTATTGTTAAGCAGCGTGTCCTCAACAGAAGCCCCAAAAAAATCAGGTATGTAAGGGAAGATAAAGAAAAATTAAGCACATAAGATAGATTACGAAGAAAAAGAGAATTTTTCTTTTATTTATGTATATCTTGTTACATTAGATAATCATCCGGGGTGCCTTCAATAATCATCATCTTGAATGATAAAATTTATTCGCACCAACCAGCCCCCCACACATTGGGATCTAGGCCAATCAACGATGGTTTGATTTCATCTCTTGGGTAGTTGACCCAATACCAAATAAGTCTCATAACCTACAATTAGGCTATTAAACATTCTATTAAAAAAAAACTCCTTTAAGCCATATAAGAAAGTATTTAAATCCGAGCCTATGTACACCCATGACTCATATGCTCTCTATCCTTGGGTCACAAGCCAATTTAAATGACTTAAGAATATGAGAACTTATATAGCCTAAACTCTAAAATATATGTAATTTTTCTGGACTTTGATGTGCCATATCTAAGCTTACAATTATCACTTGCATTTTCAGTAATTTATCATATAAAATAAGTGATAGTTTATATATTTGGACAAAAGTGACATGCCAACTATTCTGACAATTTCAACTAGCCTCGTCTAAAAAACATAACGAATGTAATATTTTTAATATATATATATATATATATATATATAATATATAATAATATATATATATAATAATAACAATTAAAAATTTGAGGACTGAAAAAATTTTGAGTGAAAGTTTAAAGATCAAAATATATTTTAGCCTACCTTCTTTATTAAACACAATTAAGATAAAAAAATTTATTCACCATATATCAAAACATGCGTCAAATATATATGAAAAGAAAATTAAGTTGGTTCTCGATTAACTATATGGTAGAGTCGATTTAATTTTAGGCCCAAAATGGTTGTATTCTGATTGGATTAATTCTAAATTTTAACAAAAATTCAACTCTTGCTAACAGTACGTACCAATGCCATGGTATGTGATAATAATGTGGACGGTTGTTGAATTATGGCTATCGAACTGAGATCATATAACAAGCTAAGTCCGAGTTCCAATTAAATTTCGAAAGTAGTTGGAATTGATAGGTATGTTCTCTCAACAACCAAAGAAATCTTGCACCCGTGGTAGACAATTACCATTTGCCGTCACAATTATAAAACCATCCGACTCCCTCGATCACAACGTGCGCATTCCGTCAACACACCTCTCGTAACACCACAACTCCGGTGAGCCAAAACCCAAAGTATAAGTCCACTCCTCATGGCACCTTTTCAGCATAGTTGTTAGAATCGAATCGAATTAATTGATTGGATCAGGATCTGAAGATCAAATCAGTCCGATTCTAATATAAAATTAATGTGTAATTGATATGAAATAATTTGATCAATTATTCAGTTCATTCATGAATCGATCAACTTATTTCGAATAAATAGAATCATAAGTTTTATTATCATATTAATCTTAATTTTTTTATTAAAAATTATTTTTATTAATATAAATATATTTTTATATTAAAAAAAATTAATGATGGTTCAACAAACAATTGAACCAATGGCCTGATGACCCGAGTACTTGATCGGGTACGATAACTATGCTTTTCAGACGTTCAACCTCAATTAAACTATCGATATATAAGGTAGTGTTTGGCTCCTCAAAAGCTATTCCTGATAAATATAGATAACATTTATCCAGGGATACTGAGAGAATAAATATTTTTAAAATTAAAGTTTATCATCGAAGGATAACTTTATTGTTCCTTGATTCTTATTAGGGTGTGTTTGATATGGTGGATAAGGGGAATATCCCCTAGATATCCCTTTATCCCAAATGCTATAACTACAGAGGATAGCGCTGAAAAAGTTTAAGCAAAAGGGATAACTTATTCCGTAGGGAACCAGAAATAATTAAAGTTATTCTTGATGGTAGAATGATAATTTTAAAAAGGTACTTATCCTCTCAGTTATCCTTTGATAAATGTTATCCTGTATATTTATCCGAGATAGCCAAAAAGCTATCACAGCTTAAGAAATAAGTCAAAGATATATTTAACATGAGTTATCTTTTTTGCTTAAACTTTTTCAGATATATTCAAGGGATATCCCGTTATCCCCTGTTTCAAACACTTGCTTGGATAAGGGGGATATCCAAACATCCTCGCAGTTTACCGGTCGCTCCAATTCCGATCACCGTTTCGTCGGCGAGTCTTTCTCGCACGACTCCGTATGGGGTTTGCTTCGGGGCCCCCGTCATGCACACAGAGCCAGGTTCCCGGGAGCTCATGGCCGTCCTTTCCCCTCTTAAACCAATCATTTTTCTGCACGTGGCAGGAAATGACGGGTCCTATGGCCGGGCGCCTCATAAGATTGTGCCCGTGTGAAAGGGATGACGCCGTTCTCGCCGTCACGTAAACGGAAGCCCTTCCTCGAGAACGTGACACGTCGTTTGTGCAATTATGCCGAACGAAGGCACGAAGCGTACCAGACGTAAAGCTTCTAGAAGGAGGTGACGTGTAGAGCTGTGGGACGCGGACCGATCACTGACGCACAAATGAGCGAGGGCCCGCGAGCGAGGACTCGGGTAGACTGGGCCGCGGCGACGGCGTACGCCCGGCGGGGGTATCAGCACCTTATCCGATAATCGGACGGCCGAGGAGGAGCGGTGACGGGCACCGGGCCCACCAATCAGCGAAGGCGGCTACCCAATTTATTTATACTCAGAACGAGATCCACATCGATAGCACCCGCGAGGGCTGACCCTTCCCTCTCGCTCTCGCGCCGCGACCCCCCACACCCCCTCTCTTCGTTCTCTCCTGCTTTCGGGTCGAGGAGATGGCGGATTCGGTGGAGCTCCCAAGTCGCCTGGCGATCCTCCCCTTCAGGAACAAGGTCCTGTTGCCGGGGGCCATCATCCGAATCCGGTGTACATCTCCCAGCAGGTGATCAATCGGTAGATTCTCTGGTTTTTGACCGAATTGATCTTCTAGATTCCTTTGCTTGCTCTGCACACCCTAATTTCCTCGAAATTCTACTGTTTTTTAGATCAATTTCTTGAAAAACTTCGCCTCCTGGAATGAGATTTTATTTTAATTAGCTAATGATTCTTGCCGATAGGATTGATAAAGTTGGGATATTTGATTTCTGGGGTCTGTTTTGGTACGAGTGGTTGATGTTTTGATGGGATATAATTGTCATTTTGGGTTGTAAGTTTGCCTATGAATTTGATCATGATTGAAAGCCCTGGATTTTTTTGGTAATTGTTTTAGTATTTGTGGGATTTATGGTGCTGGAATTGTACTCACTGCAGCGTGAAGCTGGTGGAACAAGAACTGTGGCAGAGGGAGGAGAAAGGGTTGATCGGCGTGGTTCCGGTGAGGGACACTGAGGCAGCGGCGGTTGGTTCGATGTTATCTCCAGGTGATTTTGAATTTTTTTTTTCTTTTGCTATTTTGGATAATGTTGATTGACAAAGAAAATTTTGAGTAAAAGTGTTTATATTGTTGAAGGTGTGGGTAATGATTCTGGAGAGCGGAGTTTGAAAGGTCCAACTGATGCATTGGGGGATTCTCAGAAGCAGGATGGAAAGAACCAGCAAGAGTTGATCCATTGGCACAACAGGTAGGGTCTCCTAATAGTGTGTTTTTCTTTTTGTCGTTTTTCTTGATCACTATAATTTCCATGTAAGGTGAGGAAAGGCCAATTGAACGAGGAGCTTTGTGACAAAATATGCCTTTTATCCTTCTGAAAGGCTGCCTCCCACTGGTGCAATCCTTTGGCCCTTGTTGTTCACCTGGACAAGGGATATCAAAAGATTAATTTGCAAGCATGAAACTGATGCATAGGGTATATTGGTGACGATTAGGGTGGTCGAACTGAGTTTATGACCAGCGGTGCTGCAAACGGATTCGTTCGCATGCCAACAGGTACGACTCTTAAGAGTGATTTTCTTATGGTAGAAATTGACAAAAAGTATGAGGAGAGGTAATTTGGTGAAAACCATTCATTTTTGGAGAGCATTAGAGTTGACTAGAGTGGGACGGTAACTACCAGGAGAAGCGGTTCATGAAAATATGACCTTCTAATTCTCCAGGGTCCCACATGATTAATTATTTCTATCTTAGATGCTAAGTAAAGCGTTTGGTTATGTGAAGCATTAAACATGCACAAATGGCAGAAAAACAAAAGCGTGAAAACGAGCATCAACACAAGAAAGGAGAAATTAGTTTTATCTTTAGTTTGCCAGTCCAGTGCTGGAAATACTTCTATTTTATGAGGAAATACCATCCTTTGGTTCCATATTTATTTTCATAGGAAAGTACAGAAGGTTACCTAATTGGGTGTTGCAATAGTAGTAAGTAAATTTTCTATCTTGTCTTTTATCTTCTCAAGCAAGCACCTTTACTCAAACATATGGTGGACCTAGCGTGAAGCCCATGACACTCAATTAACTTGCTTTTCATTTCCAGGGGTGTTGCTGCTAGAGCTTTACACCTCTCTAGAGGTGTGGAAAAACCAAGCGGAAGGGTTACCTACATAGTTGTGCTTGAAGGGTTGTGTAGATTTAGTGTTCAAGAACTCAGTGCAAGAGGTACTTATTATGTTGCACGGATCTCACGTCTTGACATGACAAAAGCTGGTAAGATTTTTTTTCATATCTTGTCATATTCTATTTTCTCCATGGTTAGAAAGAGTGATCTTTTAACAATCTATGGTAAGACTAGAGGTAGAGATAAACCTAAACTAACATAAGAGATATAACTATTTGTAATTTAAATGTCGATTTAGTCCTGAATAGAGCATAGTGGAGGAAGCAAATTCATGTAGCCGACCCCATGTAGTTGGAAAAATGCTTAGATGAGTTGAGTTGAGTTCTCCAAATTTGTAAACTCAAGAATACAACATTTGAGAGATATTTTTATAGCCATTTATTGAATAATTTAAATCGTTTTCATTTGCAGTCAAATTTTAGCCACTATATAAATTTTAAATTCAACCATCCAAGAACTTAGCTTTTTAACTTATATTGTTGCAGTAGTTACAGCTTAAAGATGCAAAACACTCTTGGAATGCTATATCATTGGTAGTAGTAAGAGAAAAAAAAGTAAAGTTGTACATAAAAACAAATACATGGTTCTCTTGGTTGGCTTATGGAAACCTATTTTTTCTCTGGACTTGATTTTGGACAGATGGAAATTAATGTCATAACTCCACCAGAGAGGATTTAAGTTTTGTTTTCTATACATTTTGTAGAAATTACATATCACAGTGCTTTACCATTTAATGTACACCTAAAAGAAGATGTGCAAACCATTGCTCATGTTAAGAGATCAGAAAGGATGATCTGTGAATGCCTAATTCCCTTTGATTTTTTGGATTCATGACATTCTATTTATAAGATCCTTGAAAAAGGAAATTCATATCAAGCAGCAAATGTCACATTATTGTTCTTTACACCAGATTAATGGGTAACACGTCCTTTTTACCCATGCATACAGGTTTACATGTATGCACTCTATAATAGCAATAAATCTAGATATTTTAGCCAACATCTTGTGTCAAGTTCTTTTTCCATTTTCTTCTTCTGAGTGAAGTGACCTGTTATCTTTCTTATATGAACATAATTCTATGTATTTGCTTTCACTCTATTAATGTATTGAATTGAGCTAGCCAATATAATTTGGAGGTGCAAAAACTTGATGGGAACGTTGAAAAAATCCTGAGTGATTATGATTATGCTGTTGATATTTCTTTGCTATCTACTCTTATCCTCTTTCACAAAGCAAGTTCTGAATGAAACATTTCATCTTTTCTGCTTTTGTTAGAGTTGGAGCAAGCAGAACAAGACCAAGATCTTATTTTGTTATCCCGCCAGTTTAAAGCTACTGCTATGGAGCTAATTTCTGTTCTTGAGCAGGTGAAAGTTTGGATTATTAACATATTCCTTTTCAATATGATGAAGTTTTCTTCAAAAGCTTTGGATACTAAATGTTAAAACATGTTCAGTATGGGGGGGTTGAAATTGAGGTTAATAATTAACTGACTCAAATGGACTTAATGTGAACACATATTGTTTAGTTTCTCAACTGAGCAACTGTATAATTTTGAAACTAGAGTTCTAGTTTGCCTTGTATATTCTGCATCTCATTTAGGATTGTTTTCACTTAAGCATACCAGTAATATATACCATGTCCCTGGTTTTGGTATTGCTTTCTAATTGAGTTTTTGAAATATAGCAATAATACATTTGAATCTTTAGATTTTTCCTACCTTTTCAACTTTTCAAATGTTCCAGTCTGTCTTGTGTGTACATTTTACAATACTTTTCTGTTATTTCCTTCATTATTGTTTACATGTTGTGACGTGCTTTCTAATTACTGGTTACAGAAGCAAAAAACTGTTGGTCGGACAAAAGTTCTTCTTGAGACAGTTCCTGTGCATAGGCTGGCAGATATATTTGTTGCTAGTTTTGAAATAAGTTTTGAGGAGCAGTTATCTATGTTAGATTCAGTTGACTTAAAAGTTAGGCTATCAAAGGCAACCGAATTAGTGGACAGGCACTTGCAGGTGAAGAAAGTTACACTTGCTATCTTTTACATGATTTCTTCTTATCATTGTGTACTCTTATTAAGGTGGATTGGTATATTCTTGACTTTCTAGCTTATACAATCTGAGGTCTTTTTATCTTCTGCTTCTTGCTTCTCAAATATGTATGTTATGCATTTAACATCTGTTTATTTTCTGAACAGTCAATTCGTGTAGCAGAAAAAATAACTCAGAAGGTTGAGGGACAACTATCAAAATCGCAGAAAGAATTTCTTCTGCGTCAGCAGGTTTGTTTCCTACAGTAGCTTATGATTGGTTAATATTGCATTCTTTTCTGATTTAGCTCTGCCATTAATGAAACATGAAACAGCAGTTATTTAAATGGGAAATTTGTAGTTATTTACCTTATTGCATCACATTTTCAACACCTCGAAGCATGTTTACTGCTCTGCCCAAAGGAATGCTGCTTAGCATTGTGTAATAGACTAAACTAGCATGTCTGCAAAGAGCAGTCTCTTATGTTTTACTTTTCTTTCCAAACTTATCATTATGGGGTGGGGGTAAAGAATGCAAATGACGCCCTTGTTTTCTTTTTATTTAAAAAATGCCATATTGGTTAAGATGGTCAAGGAAAATAGTGTTGCGTGTCATTCAGTTTGTTCCAGAAATGATACTCCATAAGAAAGAATCTTGACAGTTAGTGGCTCCTAAACTGATTAAATGTATGAAAAAAGAAACGTATGAGATTGTTTTCATGTTCCTCTTCAATTTTAGAAACATAGACGAGTAGCACCATGATTGGTGGGATCTTGTGACCACAATTTGGATTGGAAAAGTAGATTGTTAAAAGCAGTGTGTTAGACAGGTAGTATAATAGATAATGCATGATTATGTTTGGACAAATGGTGGTTGGGCTGCCAAAACCAAAACGGGGCTGAATGATAGAGGGTTCACAAGCAAAGGGAGACGTCTAACTAGAGTGGATAAAATGTGTAAAAACTTTGAAAATATGGTGTTACTAAGTGGTAAGTCCATAGATGAGATAATGCAAGATTAAGAGTTTCATAAGTTGCTGTTTTGAAATCATTTCCTTAAAATTTTCTTCCCAACTCCTCTTTGTTCTTGATTAAATCTTTTATGACAGAGACTACTACCATCACTTTACCTCACCTTTTTTCTTGGTTAAGATATATACTGCTTGCATGGACGGTTTTAACATGAATATTCAAAAGGAGAATAAAGAAGCAACCAACCGAGAGTCCAGGGTGGAGATGAAGAGAAGGGGGAAGATCACAATGATTTCAGACTACTCAAACACATTTGTTGTATGAAGAGCAAAGAATCGATAAGCAGACATTCAGGGTCAAAGGCGAAGACAAAGGGCAGTTACAGCAATTACACTAGCAGATAACTCCAGCTAATTTCATTTTGTGATAAAAAATATAAAAAAAGAAGTTCGACATGACACCCTTTCTGGAAACTTACTTGAAAGTGTCAGCTATGTACAAGAAAATATTTATCAGTAGAGCACTCATCTCCTACTAGATATAATTGTTAAAATGTAGACTTCCTTCTATTCATGTCTTTTATGCTTACAACATATTGGAAACTTTCTGCACTATTTTATATTTGCTTTAGCTCTTCTGGTTCAAATTTCTAGTTCCCTTGATCTATTTGTTTGACCTCTGGACTCCTCCAGATGAGGGCTATAAAAGAGGAACTCGGTGATAATGATGACGATGAGGACGATATAGCTGCTTTGGAAAGAAAAATGCAGAGTGCAGGGATGCCTCCTAATATCTGGAAGCATGCGCAAAGAGAATTAAGGTAAGCTATGTAGATTGCAGGTAAAATGCTTTTTTTTTTTTTTTTTGTTGAAACAATCATTGTAAATTTGAGAAATAGAACTCTGTAAATTTTCCTCTCTCTCTCTCTCTCTCTCTCTCATGGATGTTTTGGATGTTGTACTATGCTATTAGAGGCTAGCATTGTTGGAGTTTTTCATGTGATGCTGGAAATCAGTTGATGAGGGTTATAAGATATTGTTTCTTTGCAATATAAGGTATCCCAAATTTAGGGCTTTTGTGAGCTGCTCCATTATGCATAATTTCTTTATCATTCTCTATCTTATAGCACCCTATTCCATCTATTTTACATCTCTAAATTGATGGCCTGACATGCTAGTATGCTGGGCAGAAAGCACCTTAATCATTTTGTTACCATGAGGACACCTATAAAACTCAGTAGAAGAAACAGTCTAAAATCTTAGACTTTCTAACTTACATCAAAATTGCATAGATTATTATGCAGGTGTTGAACTTACTGGATTCTACAAGATTTAAACACAAGGGTCAGATGGTCTGAGTTGATTGTTTCTTGTCTGATCAGAGCATGAATTTGATTTCTGGATGCTCAAACTCATTGGCAGGCATTAAATGGACTTGTATTACTGTTTTTGAAGCAATTGTTGTCAATGCTTTTGATTAGTGGTCTGCTCAAATATTTTGACATAGGGCAAACTTGTTATGCTTTTAAGATTAGGTTCTGAAATTTGTAACACAGTAATAGATGCATATCATTGGTTATTTTGCTGTGCGTTTCTACATTAAATATGATAGATTCTCTGGATTTGCATATCACTTCAACTTATTGTTCACCCAACAACTTGAGTCTTGCATTTCTGTACTGAATGAAATGCATGCGTGCATGCATGCTGTCTTGATAACAAAGTGACGTGAATGTTCTGTCTTAATAAAAAAAATGGCATCAATTGCTCACTGATCGTGTAAGGTTGTAAACTTAAGTTTCTGCTTGCAGGCGATTGAGAAAAATGCAGCCTCAGCAACCTGGATATAATAGTTCACGTGTATACATTGAACTCCTTTCCGATCTTCCTTGGCAGAGAGTCAGTGAAGAAAATGAACTTGATCTTAGAGCTGCCAAGGAGCATCTTGATCATGATCATTTTGGTTTGGTCAAAGTTAAGCAGCGGATTATTGAATATTTAGCTGTTCGCAAGGTTGAATTACGATCCTCTTCCATGGCAGAATTCTTGCATGTCCTTAGTAGTTAGTGCACCTATTACTGCAACTTATTAACCAAATGTACTGCAGCTTAAACCTGATGCCCGAGGCCCAGTGCTTTGTTTTGTTGGCCCGCCGGGTGTTGGAAAGACATCATTGGCATCATCAATTGCAGCTGCTTTGAACAGAAAGTTTGTCCGCATATCTCTTGGTGGTGTGAAGGATGAAGCTGATATCAGAGGTCATCGAAGGACATACATAGGAAGCATGCCAGGACGTCTTATTGACGGATTAAAGGTTCATCCTGGAACACTGCAACATCATAAGTTCATTAAAAATGTCTTGTTGACTGATCATGTCATTCCACCTTGTTGTATTATTTTTAAAGCATTTTAAATGCATTACTTGATAACAAGAAACTATATCTGTATTTCTGTTTAGTTACTGTGTTCCAGATATGTTTGTTGTTTTAAATTAGGTTCTGTTAATTTTTAAAAATTCCCTCAAAATTTGTAATACAGATGTAATCTTACAATTTTGTGTTGCATAACTGAAGAATAATGAAGTCTCAAGTTTTCAATATCAGGCTTTATAATAATGTCTGTTAAGTTATTCTTCCAGCAGACCACAAGATATGCTTCTCTTATGGGTTATCTACACTGTTATCTTGGCATTATTGACGATAGATGTTCCGTCTCGTAGATTTTATATACTTACTTTTACTATATACAAAAATGTATTGATGTTTAATCTACTTCTATTACTTAAACCCAGAACTTTGCACTTACATAGATATATTATACCAGATGCTTATGCACATGGCCCAGGCAACATGGACTTGTATAATGACAAAAGCATGAATACACAGTATGTGGGTTCTGATTATTTCAAGGATAATCAAAATCTAAGAATTTCCTTCTAATTTGTAGATATGTATTCCTTAACCCATTAAAATTTATATCGTGTAAAGGAAATATTGAACCTGAGGACTCCTAAAACTAATTCTATCTTAAAAACCTAAAGTGAGCTAAAATACTCAGTCCTGACATGGAAAGTCTAAGCCTGATGCCTTATGCTTGACATGTGGTTGATTGGTACATAAGGCTTCCATGTAAAAGAAACTCCTGCTTCATTTCCCAAGGTTTAACAGCCATGGTTTTTTTATTTTATTTTGCCAGGAAATTTCCATGAATAAACATAATACTATCAGTTTGATAATCATGGTATTCTTTTACATTTTTTGGGCACTTCCATTTTGAAACCATTTGTTGGTTGTTTCCATTGACATGCACGTTTTTCTTGTGTTCCTTTAATTGCAGAGAGTGGCTGTTAACAATCCAGTTATGTTGCTTGATGAAATTGACAAGACAGGTTCTGATGTTCGTGGTGATCCAGCTTCAGCATTATTGGAAGTTCTTGATCCAGAACAGAACAAAACATTCAATGATCAGTATCCTTTATATCATGGGTTTTTAGGAGTTCTTCATATGATCATCTTCATGTTTATACGACTAAAACATGCTTGTTAATTCTCATGGTTAATGACTCTGTCCAAGTCCATCTATTTGTTTTGCATGATTGTATAGTTATTGTTGTGCACAGTAATTGCCGCCAGAACTTTTTTTGCTCCAAACTATTCAAAGCTCCACATGCATATAATTGCCCTCACAGTACCAAGTGAGAACCATAGGGTGCATTAACCACGCACAAATGCTGGAACAATTTGTTGTTCTGCTGTTTGAGTTTAGGCTGAGCTGAATAAATTTTTTTTTTTGGTAATTTTCTTTTGTGGATACTGCAACTATTTATACTTTTAGCTCAGTAGTGTTGGAAGACATTTTATCTATCACTTGTTTTCATCTTGATGGTAGGTTTCCATAAAATGCCATATTGTTGTTTAGGAAGTTGCCAATAGTTATTAAGGTCAGTGTCTATGAGAAGCCACAACATGGTTGGAAGAAATTGATATTTTTGTATGAAGTTAGCATTAATAATTTCTAGTTTTCCTTAAATTTTGATCACCAGCTATTTGAATGTTCCGTTCGACCTATCAAAGGTAATTTTTGTTGCGACTGCAAATAGGATTCAACCTATTCCTCCACCACTCCTGGATCGAATGGAAGTCATTGAGCTTCCTGGCTATACACCTGAAGAAAAGTTAAAAATAGCCATGAAGCATCTTATACCACGGGTTCTAGATCAACATGGACTGAGCTCTGAGTTCCTTAAAATCCCTGAGGTATAATCTTGTTACTAAGAAACTTTATTATTATGGAGCCTGCATATGCAAAGCCTTTTTGTCACTAAGCTATTACATTACGAATGTTTTCAAATTCCTTTGAAGAGTTCTTTCCTAATCTAATAAATTTTATTATACCATGCTGTTAACAAGGTTTATAAGCAGAAGTCCTGCCTGATATTTTTCATATTCTTCATAGAGCTTAAATTAGTAATACTTAATTGAGTCAAAAGGGCAAAATAATTCATAGAGGAAAGAAGACAGAAGATAATATGTTTATCTTTTTTGCGTTCCAAATGTGATGCAAGTTCATAGCATGAGGAAGGTAATAATCTTCCACTTCATGTACACTCTGACACCTATTGCTGCTTCCTTTTGCTTGCAAATCCCTTTAAACTTATTCAGTCTGCTAAGACTTTTCAAAGGAAATTATATAAAAATTTTCTATATCTTTTGGAGTGTGGAAGATAGCTGAAAGGAAAAGGTTGGTAACTGTGGAGGACAGTTTTAGTCAGTGGTAGTCTCTCTACGGTATTGATATGGGTTTTACAATATCTAGCTTGTTTCTTAACTTTATAAACAAGAAAGTAGGACATGGTAGGAAATCTTCGTCTTGTGCATATGGAAATTATAGAAAGCTGAAATTTTTTATTCATTCCCCTTCAGTGTACAATCCTAGGAAATATATAGGAGATTACAAGATAAGAATAGGAAACTTAATCATTCTAAATCTGAAATCTATCTAATCAAATCCCCTAATTTTAGGGAATGATTACAAGATAAGAATAGGAAACTTAATCATTCTAAATCTGAAATCTATCTAATCAAATCCCTTAATTTTAGGAAATTTAAATTCAAACAGATTCTCCTAATCTATAGGGATATTTAACTAATTTTATTTACAGCTTATTTACACTTCAATACTCCCCTCAAGCTGAGGAATAGATATCTTCCATTCCCAGCTTGGATATAAGATCCTGAAAAATGGAACTACTCAGCCCTTTTGTTAGAACATCCGCTAGTTGTTGTCCCGATGGAACATAAGACATACACACTAATCCTTCTTCCAATTTCTCTTTGATAAAATGTCTATCAATTTCGATGTGTTTTGTCCTATCATGTTGTATAGGATTATGAGCAATATTGATAGCTGACTTGTTGTCACAATAGAGTCTTATAGGACTTTCCCATTTAACTTTCAAATCATCTAGAAAAATCTTTAGCCAAAGCAGTTCACACAGGCCTTGCGCAATAGCCCTAAATTCTGCTTCTGCAGATGATCTTGCTACCACATTCTGCTTCTTACTTCTCCATGTTACCAGGTTTTCTCCAAGAAAGAAACAATATCCTGTAGTAGATCTTCTATCTATTAGGGAACCTGCATAATCTGCATCGGTATAAGCTTCTAGAGTAAGAGTATTGCTCCTTTTGAACAAAATTCCTTTCCCTGGATTGCCTTTCAGGTAATGTAGTACCCTGTAAGCAGCTTGAAGATGTGGTTCTCTTAGATCATGCATAAATTGACTAATCATGCTCACTGAGTATGCTATGTCTGGTCGAGTGTGAGTAAGATATATGAGTCTATCTACCAATCTTTGGTACATTCCTTTGTCAATAGCTGGTTCTTTAGCCTCACCTAACTTATGATTTGGATCCATTAGAGTAGAGACGGGTTTACAATCTATCATCCTTGTTTCTACCAATAAATCAGTCACATACTTTTGCTGAGATATGAAGATTCCTTGCGTAGAATATGCCACCTCAATACCAAGGAAGTACTTCAGTTTTCTAGTTCCTTTATCTCAAATTTCTTCACCAGCTGCCGCTTTAATTCCTGCTTCTCCATCTCATCATTCCCAGTTACTATGATGTCGTCCACATATACTAGAAGAGCAGTAACCCCCCTGTAACTGACTGCTTAATAAAGAGTGTATGGTCCCCTTGACTTTGTTTATATCCGGATTCCTTCATCACTTTTGCAAATCTTTCAAACCATGCTCTAGGTGATTGTTTTAATCCATAAAGTGCTTTTCTCAACCTGCACATCTTGCTACCTGAGTTTCCTTCAAATCCTGGTGGGATGTTCATGTAGATTTCTTCATCTAGGTCACCATGAAGAAATGCATTCTTAACATCATATTGCAGCAGTTGCCAATTGAAGTGTGCAGCCAAAGATAATAGGATTCTCACAGTATTCATTTTTGCTACTGGAGCAAAGGTCTCCTGATAATCTACACCGTAGGTTTGAGTATACCCTTTAGCTACCAATCTTGCTTTATATCTCTCAAGGGATCCATCAGCTCTGTATTTCAATGTGAAAATCTACTTACAGCCAACAATATTTTTTTCTTCTGGTTTATCAACGATCTCTCATGTTCTATTCTTTTCTAATGCACTCATCTCCTCTCTCATGGCAGTTCTTCATTCCCTTTTTGTCAATGCCTCAGTAACAGTGTTAGGAATAGCAATGGTGTTTAGGCTCATAATGAATTTTCGGTGAGTTGGACAAACGTTTAAGGGAGATAGTAAGATAATGGATAGAGTGGTCATTTGGTGCATTCTCTTGTGCCTTTTCTAACAGCAATGGGTATGTCTAAGTCTTCAATGGGGTCAGTAGGTGTCTCAATAGGCTGTAAAGATATGTCAGATCTTACGGGTATGTCTAAGTATTCAATGAGGTCAGTAGATATCTCAATAGGCTGTAAAGACATGTCAGATCTTACCTTGATTTCATTTCCAGAGTTTGGATCAGATTCTTGGACTTGTGTCAATTCAGGAACAACCTTTCTCCTTGAATATACCTGAGAGAATCTTGTAGGGTTGTGACTGGTATTGATTAGGTCAGGAGAGACAGAAGATGACACAGTTATGCTGGTTGGAAGATCAAGGGTTTGAAGTGGTTCAGAAATCTCAGAAGTCCTATCTTCTAACATGGAAATCTTTCCCTGAAGAGAGGACTTGGAGAAAAAAGGTGTATTTTCCACAAATGTGACATCAACAGAAATGTAGGTTTTTTTGGATGAAGGGTTATAACACTTGTATCCTTTTTGAGTGGATGAATAACCAAAAAAGACATTTGATGGCACGGGGATCTAGTTTGTTTCTATGCTGGCTGTGAACATGAACAAAGGCAGTGCTGCCAAATACCCTAGGTATAAGGCCATTTGAGGTTCGGAAGTGAGGGTAGAAGCTATTGAGGGTCTCTATAGGACTCTTATTATTTAACATACGGGAGGGAAGTCTGTTTATCATGTATGTGGCAGTGAGAGCAGCCTCACCCCAATAAGACTTGGGTATATTCCCTTGAAAGAGTAAGGCTCGAATGGTGTTGAGCAAATGTCCATTTTTCTTTCAGCTGCCCCATTTTGCTGGGGCGTGTTGATACATGATGATTCATGGATAATACCTTGGGATTGGAAATAAGGTGATAGAACTTGATTAAAGTAATCTCTAGCATTATCTGTCCTAAAGCTTTTTATGGTAACTCCAAATTGGTTTTGAACCATTGAATGGAACGTTGGAATAACAAAGCTAACATCAGATTTGTGTTTGAGGAGGAATAGCCATGTAACTCGAGTGCAGTCATCAATGAAGGATACAAACCACCGAGCCCCAGAAATATTAGGTATGTTGGAAGGGCCCCATATGTCACTATGGATCAAATGAAAAGAATAAGAACTACGTTTATTGCTAATAGGAAAAGATACACGAGTATGTTTTGATAACTCACAAATATCACAATGAAACTCAGAAATATCTAATCCTTGGAATAGTTGAGGAAACATAACTTGTAAAACCCTAAAAGATAGATGATCTAGGCGTAAATGATATAGCCAAATGACATCTTTATTGGAAGAATTGAGAAAGGACAATGACAAATCATTCTTAACAGTTTGAGATGATTCAAGGAGATAAAGGCGGCTACTTTCCTTAGCAAGTCCAATCCTCTTCCCCGATCCTTGATCCTGAAAAACACAATAAGAAGAGAAAAAAATAGCATAACATATAAGGTCATAGGTGATCTTATAAATGAAGATGAGGCTGATAGTTTTGGTACATGGAGGACATTTTTAAGGATAAGGGTGGGTGTGATATATATATCCCCGAACCCTGCAATAGTGGTTAAAGAGCCATTAGCCACTATAATTTTTCTGTTACCTGGGCATGGGGTATAGGTGTGAAAATGCTGAGGTGTAGGGGTTATATGGTCTGTGGCATCGGAGTCTATTATCCAAGAGTTTGTATAGGTGTTTTCGGTTTTTGTTACTTGGGCATTCATACAAAAAAAAAAGAAGGTTTATCTGAAAGAGTCAAAGAGCAAGCTCCAGAAGGCTTCTCAAGAAATCCTAACAAACTCCTTAGCTTTTCAATTTCTTTATTATTGGCTGCAGTTTTGACCTTGATCTCATAAACTTGTGCATCATTGTGGTCCTTTGAATATGTGCGACGAACAAAGTCCCAAATCTCCTTTGCAGTTATCAAAAACATGCATGTATCGCTAATCATGGGTTCCATGGAATCTCATAGCCACAACATTATCATGGAGTCCTCATCCCAGGTTTCAAACTTCAGATCATCCTTTGTTGGCCCGTTTTCGAGAAGATGGCTGAGCCTCCCCTTGTCTTTGAGGTATGTTCGGATAAATTGAGACCACTTGAGATAATTCTTCCTATTGAGCCTATAGGATGCCCGAATATTCTGTAAATCTTCAATTTTCTGAACAGAATTGGATTCTTCAGATGGGTTACAGATGCTAGAGGTTTCAGAAGTTGACATGGTCGATGAAAGAAATCTTGCAGCAATGAAGGCTGCTGAGATAGATAGAGAAATAGGCTCAAGGGAGCCGCAGCAATGAAGGCTGCGTGCAAAGGGATGAATGCGAAAAACCCTAGAGCTCTGTACCATGTAGAAGGCTGAAATTTTTTATTCATTCCCCTTTCGTGTACAATCCTAGGAAATATATAGGAGATTACAAGATAAGAATAGGAAACTTAATCATTCTAAATCTAAAATCTATCTAATCAAATCCCTTAATTTTAGGAAATTTAAATTCAAACAAATTCTTCTAATTTATAGGAATATTTAACTAATTTTATTTACAGCTTATTTACACTTTAACAGAAATTAGTAATGTTCATGAGGAAAGTGATACTCTTTGGGATTCAAGGAGGTGTAGTAAAGCAATTCATGCTGTACATTAGCTTGCTTGTTTCTTTATGGTATCTGCTAGTTAGATGCTTGTGCCAGAATTAGCTTGATGGATCAACTTCTTCCGTGATGGCTGAAAACAGGCATGCCTTTAGATTTCCATTAACCAACAAGAAATATCCTATTAATATCCCATGTACTAGAAATGGGCTTTATGGATCATTATTTGTCTACTAATTCTTAATACTGACATGCCCTCTATTTAATTGATGTCTTAGCACCAATTCTGGAATGTTTGAGCTTTTTTCATTTTTAATTCCAAATCACTTTTATTCTCCTAAGCTAGCCTGCTGTGCTTGATAGTTCTGCCAGTATGTCATCCTTTGTATATATGAATAATTTCAATTTTGGTGCTGGCAATTTTATCATCCTGTGTTTCATTTGTAGCATTATTATGACTCATTTGTCTTAACAATCTCTGTGAGTAGGCGATGGTGGAAATTATAATTCAGAGATATACTAGGGAAGCTGGTGTGCGAAGTCTTGAAAGAAACTTAGCTGCCTTGGCTCGTGCAGCAGCTGTCAAAGTTGTTGAGCAAGACTCCACGGTTCAACTTAGCAGAGATGTGCACCCAATGACAAGTTCAATACTGGGCACAAGACTTGCAGATGATGCTGAAGTTGAGATGGAAGTTATTCCTATGGGTGTTAATGGGCAGGAGATTTCAAACGCCTTTTCAAGTACCTCTGTCCTGGTTGTAGATGAGGCTATGCTGGAAAAAGTGCTAGGGGTACTTATGTTTCTAAAGTTTGAGGCCATTTTTTGAAAATTTTATCTTTCTTCCTCTAAACTTATTCAATCTTGTCAAACATATATTTACTTGGACATCATTGATCTGGGAATTGCAGCCTCCAAGGTTTGATGACAGAGAAGCTGCAGAACGTGTAGCAACTCCTGGCGTATCAGTTGGACTCGTCTGGACATCCGTTGGTGGAGAGGTTCAATTTGTTGAAGCCACAGCAATGGTGGGGAAGGGTGATTTGCATCTCACCGGACAACTAGGAGATGTTATTAAAGAATCAGCACAAATAGCTCTCACATGGGTACTTTTTGTAACTCATTCCTTAAGCAGTATCTCTCATTATGTATGCTAATGACTAGTCTTGTTCAATGTGGCAAATTTGTTTGTCATGCATCCAGGTTTTTATGATTAGGTTAACATTACAATGATCAAGTTCCCAGGGATACATGACATACAGATTAAGGTGCTACTTCTCAATAAGTATGGACAAAAGGATGTTACAAAAACAACATCCTGATTTATTATGTGTTTGGTTTTCTCATCTGCACCAAACACACAAATAATGATAGTTTTGTAAAGGTCTTTTCTTGTTTCCTAGTCAAGCGTTTTAAATCAGATTCTTACATGATTACAAAATTCTACGTAGACAATTATTGAAAAAATATTTAACAGGAAAAAATATTTAACAGGAAATCTACTTTATTTACTAGATGATTGATGCAATATATCTATTCTCCCACTAAAACTAATGGCCAGATGTGTGATCATAAAATGAACAAAGAAAAAATGTTTTCCTGAGAAAAGCATCCCCATTTGTGAACATCATATTAGAATGTCAGAACTTGATTTGGTAATGCATTACATGTCTGGTTCTATCATCTGCATCATGCGCATGCAAAGAATTGGTCAGATCTATAAACACCTTTCTTGTTTCCCTTTCTAGACTTCTAGTAGATTCTTAAACTTACAAAAGCCTACTTCTCTTACAACATTCTACATATTTTAAAAACATTTTTTTGTTTATTGTACTTGTATAGTATATGATTGATGCCTTTAATATGAGTGCTCTCCTTTTCTTCCACCAAAGCTGATTGTCAGACATATGATGCATTTGGGGTATATGGTGAAGATGGAGGCATAAAAAGGCCTAACCTAGTTTCAATGTATTTCTCGGGACTTCCCACAATTATAGTCTTGAGTTACCATAATTATAATTATCCTTTGCTCAATTTTCCACTGTGGACCACACCAGGAGCTGTTGAAATGGCTTCTTTCAGGTGGAAATACACGCATGATTGGGGTATGGTATCTGGCGTATGCCCTTTACTAAAAATCAAGTCAATAACAGTTGTGACGAGAGGGTAAGATTCTGCTGAACATATCTGCTTAAACTGTCTAGGGAAGCATAATGTGAAAGGCTGAAAGCTAACTGATTGCACCATCTGCCATTGGTGAGCCTTCAAAGACCTTATATATTAGAATAGAGAGACTGGGTCTTAGTAAATTATTGTTCTTTAATTGTCTAGGTGGCAACATGTGAATAGAAAGTGACTACATGCTCCCACCATTTATCACTGACAAGTCTTCATAGAGTTTTTTTTTAATACTAGAAAGCTCATGAAATTTAATTTTGATTATCATATTTAGCTTTTCTGCATAGGCAGTTAATATATAACTCCCTTTATTTTTCAGACAGCTCCACAGTAGGTGATACTTGCTGTACATTTGATTTCTTGTAACAATTACACCCCCTCCCCTCCCCTTTCTTCTCTAATTAAAGCCAATCAGACTCTAATTTTTTTTTCATGCTGAGAAGAAGGAAAGAAAAAGAAAACTCGAGCCTTTTGGCATCATCCAGCTCTATTGTGACTCGCTAATCATCTTGTTCTCTGCTGATCAGTGCACTGCACAATAAATTTGCATGCGTGACATTTTGGATATTACTCATGAAAAATGAAGTGGACTGTCTTAACCTTTTCCCTTCAGATCAAAACTCTATTTCTTTTAATTCCTTGCAGCATGCATCAATTTGTTTTGAAAATTAACCCTTTCATTGAGCTTTAAAAGTAATGATTGAAAGCTTCTTGTTTTTGATTCCTTCAGGTGAGAGCAAGAGCGGCAGATCTGAAGCTGTCAGCTGCAGCTGAAATCAGTTTACTGGAGAATCGAGATATTCACATACACTTCCCTGCTGGTGCAGTGCCGAAGGATGGACCATCAGCAGGAGTTACGTTGGTAACATCGCTAGTATCATTGTTCAGTCAAAGAAAAGTCAGAGCAGATACTGCAATGACTGGAGAGATGACTCTTAGGGGCCTTGTATTACCTGTTGGTGGTGTCAAAGACAAGGTAGCTGCTGTCCCTTTTATTTGTGTTTTTCATTTCCTATTAACTCAAGAAGTGTTTATTGGTGTAAAGAAAATGCAAACATTTATTTCTGATTTACTATTTATTTGATGTCATTTTGTATGGAAAATAAGTCTTCTGATTGTTATTTGTTTGAATCTTAAGGTCTTGGCAGCACATCGATATGGAATCAAGAGAGTAATTTTGCCTGAACGCAATTTAAAAGACCTAGCTGAGGTACCATCAGCCATTCTTGCTGGCATGGAGGTAATTATTTAATCTTGAAGGTTATCTAATGTTTGAACTTTCTTAAGTAAATATGTTACTCCCTATTACATATTATCCATAAAGTGGCACAATTGCATGTACAAATATCTTGAAGTGTTATTATCAGAATGATGGCTATCAAGGTTACTGAAGAGCTTGTTAAAATCCTGTTGCTTAAGAATAGGGTCAGGAGAAGAGTAGGGTCAGGAGAAGAGGTAGAAATTCAACAGAGGATGTTTGGAGATGTGCTGGAAAAAGAATGAGGGTAGAAACACAGTATTTTTCTGCCCATGGCAGAAGTGTTCGATAATAACTTGAAAAATGTTAGGAAGGCGTGAATGGTGGTTTTCATGTGTTGCTATCATCATATAAGTAGTTCGTGAAAATATTAGACCATCTTTTCTCTCAATTTTTTGTTTTAATAAAGGGATTATGGTGGCATCTCATGGAGGAATCACATAAATGATATGCTTATCATACTTGAGTCCTAGGCAAAATAAGTTGTGTTGGACTGACCTGTGAGCTGCCTTGGTGGAAAGCAGTCATAAGGTTTGTTTAGTACTACTTAACAAAAAGTGCTTTTGTGACTTCAAAAGGAAAAAAAAAAAAAAAAAAGCGCTTCTAGAACAGTTGTTTGGTAATGGAGAAGCTAGGAGACCTAACTTCTGACTTTTGCTTCTGTAAGGCAGAAGCAACACCAAAATGCCCATAATGGGATATTTTGCATTGGGATTATTTTGCTAAAGAACTTAAAAGCATTGGACAGTGTATCCATTATGAAAGATCATGTTAATGCATGAAGATAGATGCACTATCAGGTGGATGCCAAAGTAACATCCGGTTGACAGACTAGTTATGGATTTTTTTCAATTCACAAAACCCCCTGCCTAACGTCAATGCACATATGAATATTCACTTTCTGATAATTAAGTAGAAACCCTTAACAAATTAGTCTGTTTAGGTGGCAATAACTTTTTTTTTAAAAGTGGTATTTTCTTCAAGTCTTCACTAGTTTAATCTAATGTTCCATGATAATTCCATGATATGAGCTACATTTTTGTAGCATGTAATCCATAGCTTTTTTTCCCTCCCCAAAGAGTAGTATTTGCATACACATTCCTGAGCATATTTCAGCTATTGTGAGGGTCCCCTTGTGCATGGGCTGTCCGTTTAATTGAACACAGAGCACCCAGGATGGAAAAAAGAAAGAGAGAAAGGTTCTTCATGAATAAAGGTTGATCTTAACAGCTATCAACTTTGGGTTCATAGGAAATCCAGACGTTGATTTCTTATTGGGAACCTGGAACATCATTTTGCCCAGGCCGCCATTACAAGGCTATTTAATACGGAATTTCCTTTTTCATTTTTTCTTCCAATTACAAGCATTGAATTGCTTAAAATCATGCTTATGTTCGTTATAGCATAGCATAGCTGGTTTCCATACAAACATGACCTCTGCACCTGGAAGAAAATAGGCAAATTCTCAGTGCTGACTTCTTGTGAATTTTTATTAACAGATTTTGCTTGTGAAGCGCATTGAAGATGTACTGGAACAAGCTTTTGAAGGTGGATGCCCTTGGAGACCACACTCAAAGCTATAGCATTCGCTCTCTCTTTCCCTCACTCTATAGAACACAGGATATTGGACTTGCTGGCCCAAAAAGCTGCACCGTGGCTTCCAGACGTGATAGCAAATAGCGTTCAACAATTTTCAATTTCCACGTGCCATCGACCAACGTTCTGAGGAAACCGTCTTCATGGATCTGCCAGTCACTCTGCATCAGTGGTTTGCTCTACCATTATGTTTAGAGAAAGCATAGTATATATATGAAGGCAGGTAGATGCAACCATGAGTGTATATCTTAAATAGGGAGCGAGCAATCGGTGGCTTTTCCAGTTTTTCTAGTTAATCAAACTGGTAATGCAAGCTCCTGTACATTATATAAATTTTTATAACCGAATGCAACGTAATCTACATCACAGATTTACAAGGTGATTTGGAATATTACGCTGTATGATTTACTTTTGTCAAGCTCTTGAAGTGGTGGGTCAGATGTGTCAAAACGATCTCTTGCATCAGGTAGAGAGTTTTTTTTTTTTTTTTAATGTTTCAAATTAGGAGATGGTGAAGTTATATTATTATTGCACCAAGGTTTATACCGAAGATTTCAGGAAACAATTTGACGTCCAACTCATCAATCAATTTACCCTTGCACCATGCTCTAGCCAAGAGGGGATCGGGGTTGACTATTCGAATAGAGAAAGCTTGGGCATGCACCTGTGCGCAAATTTTGGGTTGAGTATTCGAACTGAAACATTAAATTTATTATCATGCCTTGATCCCATGGGCTACAATGACCGCATCTAGGTTTGATGTCGGCAAGTCGATCAATTTTTGTCAAATAGCCTCTCTTCTTGTAGGTGGCCTCCTTGCTCTCGGATCAAATTGGGCTCTCGATCACAATGGCTTTCAGCTCTTTCTCGGGACGTCACTAGCTTTGTCCAAGTCGCTCCCAGCCTGGATGAGTGTTGACTCAATTATTGATTTTGATGATTAATAAAAGACATGAGTATATTAATTTTGTTTCTAATAGATTTAACAAGTATTTTAGGGATTAAAATGCTGGATCAATCAAAAAAAATAAAGAAACATGTTTTGAATCAATGTTTTAAAAGAACTTTTCAAATTTCAGAGCTTGAAGTCGACACCCAAATAGTCAGGAGCCGATCCTAAGGCGCATCAGAAGGTTTTTGGGATTTTGGCATGGTCTGGAGTCGACACCCAGTTTCAGAGCCGACTCCAACCTGAGATACAGAGAAGTGCATTCTGTTTTAGTTTATGAAGCCGACACCTAGAATTCGGGAGCCGACACCTGAGATTTCGAGAGCCGACACCCGATTTTCTGGAGCCGACTCTAACCTGAGAACAGAGAGCGTGTTTTTATGGACTTTTCTGGAGCCGACACTTATAGTTTCTCGGAGCCGACTCACCAACAACTTTTTCTTTACTATTTTTGAACACCCGACTTGGAGCCGATACCTGAAAAGTTAGAGCCGACTCCAACCTGTTAGGAACAGATTTTTTATCTGTCAGAACGAACTTCAATGGTAAGATTTCTTTTCACCTAACCTCTAACGGCTATTTTCTTTGTATGTAGAAGAATACATACATCTCACAACGGCTATATTTTCCACCTAAACCTGGATTAAGAGATCTATATAAAGGGAAAAAACGTTCGTTTGAAGAGAGAGAGAGCACATACAAAAGAAAAGAAGAAAAATCAAGAAAAAATACTTTGTGAAAAAGAGAGAAATCAAGAGGAAAGACTTAGAGCTCAAATCTATCATCCTCAAAAAGCTCAAAGAGAAATCCACAAGCTTCTCAAGTTCAAATCAAGAAGATTTCCAACGTTTGAAGAGAGATAGCACATACAAAAGAAAAGAAGAGAAATCAAGAAAAATACTTTGTGAAAAAGAGAGAGAAATCAAGAGGAAAGACTTAGAGCTCAAATCCATCATCCTCAGAAAGCTCAAAGAGAAATCCACAAGCTTCTCAAGTTCAAATCAAGAAGATTTCCAACATTTGAAGAGAGAAAGCAAAAGCCCCAAATCCTCAACTTCTCAACTGCAAATTTCTGAAGAATCTGAGCTGAGGCCCTGATTCAATCTTTCAAAGGAGAAGAGGAAAAAAAGAAAAGAAGAAAACATACATTCAAAGAGCTTCAATCAGGCTTCTCTTACCTTGCTTATTTATTTACATATTTGCTCATTTAAAGGAGATGTTTTGTACTCTAAACTCTATTTTCCATTTGTGTTTGCTGATTCAATCAGGGGATTGAATTAGTGGAGGTAGTATACCTTGGTACAAGCTAAGGATAGCTTGTGGTTGGGTTGTGTGCTGGTGAGCCCGAAAAATTAGCTGGGTTCGTTGTGATCCCGGAGGAAACAACAAGTTTTGAGTTGTGAGCTTGTAAAATAACTCGGCTGTAGATTATAGTGTGGACCTAAGTGATACTTGGGAGTGAACGTAGGTGTTGGATACACCAAACCACTATAAAATCTTTGTATTTATCGTGTTTTGACTCTCTCACTCTATCTCTTTATTTGTGCTTAACATTTATCTTGCACTTAATTTCTTTTAATTCAAAGCACATATTTTCAAAAGGTTAAATTCTTAAGAACCTAATTCACCCCCCCTCTTGGGTTGCCATCTGGGTCAACAATTGGTATGAGAGCTAGTGCTCATTGTTTATTTGATCACACGATCAAGAGCTAAAGATCCAAATGGCAGCTCAAGCTGGATCTTCATTTGCTGAAGGTCATTCTACTAATAGAGCTCCTTTGTTTAATGGTTCGAATTATTCTTATTGGAGAGCTAGAATGAAAATTTTTATTCAAGTTTTAGATTATGAATTTTGGAGTGTAATCACTAATGGACCAAGCACACCCACACACTTAATAGATGGTTCAATAGTTCCTAAACCCGAAAGGGATTAGAATGAGAACGATAGGAAAATGGCTCAGCTTAATGCAAAAGCCATGAATATTTTATATTGTGCTTTAAATGCTAATGAGTTCAATAGAATTTCTACATGTATTTCTGCAAAAGAAATTTGGGATAGATTAGAAGTTACCTATGAGGGTACTAATCAAGTTAAAGAATCTAAAATTAATATTCTAGTGCACAAGTATGAATTGTTTAGCATGGAACAAAAAAAATCATCACATGCATGTACACTAGATTTACTGATATTATAAATGGTCTAAAAAGTCTTGACAAGACCTACACTAACTCTGAATTGGTTCGTAAAATTTTAGGTATCTTCCAAGGACATGGGAAGCAAAGGTAACTGCAATCCAAGAAGTCAAGGACCTCAACACCTTACCTTTGGAGGAGCTACTTGGATCATTGATGACCCATGAACTGACCATGAAGCAACATCAGGAGGAGGAAGTCAAAAAGAAGAAAACAATTGCCCTTAAAGCTGCAAAAAAGGAGATAAGCAGCAGTGAGGAAGAAGAGGAAGATGATGAGACAACTCTCCTTACTAGAAAATTTAAGAAATTTATGCAAAGAAGGAGACCCTTCCATAAGAAAAGATATGGAACAAAAATGAAAGGAGAAAGAGAAAAAGAGAAGGACAAGGACAAAGAAAAAGAGAAAGACCCCTCATATGTTATGAATGTAAGAAACCGGGGCACTTTAGATATGATTGTCCTCAACTGAAAAAGGGGCACAAGAAGAAGAAAAAGACATATGTTGTAACATGGAGTGAAAGTGATGAATCATCATCCGAGGAGGAATAAAAGGAAGTTGCAAACATTTGCTTTATGACAAACGATGACAATGAGGAGTGTCTTGCGGCCAAAAGATCAAAACAAAAGTGGTATCTTGATAGCGGCTGCTCAAGGCACATGACAGGTGACAAGGAGCAATTCATCACCCTTGAAGATAAAAGAGGAGTTGTTACATTTGGAGACAATGGTAAAGGCCAAATTATGAGATTTGGTAAAATTCAGATAACTCCCTTTACTTTTATAGAAAATATTTTATATGTAGATGGCTTAAAGCATAATTTAATTAGTATTAGCCAACTATGTGATAAAGGTTTCAAAGTTTCATTTGAAGCTTCTATCTGCACTGTTTCTAATCCCATTGACAATAGCATTGTATTTATTGGTAATAGAAATGCAATGTATACTTAATTGATTTAGACAATTTGTCTACTAGTAATCATTGCTTAGTAGCTAACAATGCTAATGAAAATGAGATTGGATGGTTATGGCATCATAGATTAGGTCATGCAAGCACACACCTAATTTCAAAATTAATTAAAATGGATTTAGTTAAAGATCTTCCAAAGTTAGATTTTGAAAATAACAGAATTTGTGATGCATGTCAATTAGGCAAACAAACTAAAAACTCTTTCAAATTAAAAAATGCAGTTTCCACTTCTAGGCCATTAGAGCTACTTCATATGGACCTTTTTGGACCTACTAGAACCACTAGTCTAGGAGGAAAGAAATATGGTCTTGTGATAGTAGATGATTATTCTAGATACACTTGGGTATTGTTTCTGGCTCATAAGGATGAGACTTTCTCAATATTTCTAAATTTTCAAGAAAGTCACTAATGAGAAAAACAACACCATAGTGTCTCTTAGAAGTGATCATGGCACAAAATTTGAAAATCACTTATTTAAAAATTTCTGCACTGAACATGGCATTCATCATAATTTTTCTGCACCTAGAACACCACAACAAAATGGAGTTGTAGAAAGAAAAAATAGGACTTAGAAGATATGGCCCGTACCATGCTATGTGAAAGCAACCTACCAAAGTACTTCTGGGCGGAAGCTATAAACACGGCATGTTACATTCTTAATAGAGCCCTAATTAGGCCAATCCTTAAGAAAACACCTTATGAATTATGGAATAATAGAAAACCAAAGATAGGTTATTTTCATGTATTTGGCTGTAAATGTTTTATTCATAATAATGGAAAAGATAATCTTAAAAATTTGATGCAAAATCAGATGAAGGTATATTTTTAGGATATTCAACAACTAGTAAAGCCTATAGAGTATTCAATAAGAAATCCTTAATTGTAGAAGAATCTATTCATGTAGCTTTTGATGAGTCTTTAGCATCAAGTTCAGAAAGATTGATGATGAGGAAGATACAAATATACTAGAAAGAGATATTGAAAAATTAAATATAGATGTATCTTCAGATCATGAACAAGAAGCTAAAGATGATGATTCACCTAGGATTGATGATATTGATACTAATCATAATGAAGTAGATCTTCCTAGAGATTGGAGATATGCCTATGGTCATCCAAAGGAATTGATTATTGGTGATCCATCTCAAGGAGTAAGAACTAGGTCATCTATGAGGAATATCAATAATCATCTTGCATTTGTATCTCAAATTGAACCTAAAACTGTTGAAGAAGCTGAAAAAGATAGTAATTGGATGCTAGCTATGCAAGAAGAATTAAATCAATTTACTAGGAATAATGTATGGTCCTTAGTTGATAGACCTAAAGGTCATTCAGTTATAGGATCTAAATGGGTATTTAGAAATAAATTGGATGAAAATGGCATAGTAATTAGAAATAAAGCTAGATTAGTTGCAAAAGGATATAATCAAGAAGAAGGAATTGATTTTGATGAAACTTTTGCACCTGTAGCTAGATTAGAAGCAATTAGATTACTACTTGCATTTGCATGTCATATGAACATAAATTTATTTCAAATGGATGTTAAAAGTGCATTTTTAAATGGTTTTATAAATGAGGAAGTATTTGTGGAACAACCACCTGGTTTTGAAGATCATGAATTTTTAAATCATGTTTTTAAATTGCACAAAGCACTATATGGTTTAAAACAAGCACCTAGAGCTTGGTAATAGGTTAAGCAAATTTCTGATTGAAAATGATTTTACTAGAGGAAATGTAGACAACCTTATTTTTGAAAAGGAAAAGACTTATTAGTAGTACAAATATATAGATGATATTGTATTCGGTGCTACTAACAATCTCTTGTGTCAAGAATTTGCTAAGTTAATGCAGGGTGAATTCGAAATGAGCATGATGGGAGAACTCAACTTCTTCCTAGGACTTCAAATCAAGCAAAGTAAAGAGGAATTTTCATCAACCAAACAAAGTACACAAAGGAACTTCTCAAGAAGTTTGGAATGGAATCAATCAAACCCCTTGGAACACCTATGAGTCCTTCATGCAAATTAGACAAAGATGAAGATGGTAAGAAGGTAGATCAAAAATACTATAGAGGTATGATCGGATCTCTACTTTACTTAACAGCAAGTAGACCAGATATCATGTTTGCTGTTTGTCTATGTGCTAGATTTCAATCAGAACCTAAAGAATCTCACTTAATTGCTGTGAAAAGAATTTAAGATATCTAAGTGGAACTAAAAATGTAGGATTATGGTATTCTAGAGACTCAACACTGAACTTAATTGCATATTCTGACTCTGATTATGCTGGATGTAAACTAGATAGAAAAAGTACAAGTGGTGCATGTCAATTCTTAGGAAGTAACTTAATCTCTTGGTTTAGCAAAAAGCAAAATTTGGTTGCATTATCTACTGCTGAAGCAGAATATGTTGCAGCTGGAAGTTGCTGTGCTCAAATCCTTTGGATTAAGCGACAACTTGAAGATTATGGCATAACACTTGATAAAACTCCTATTAGATGTGATAATACAAGTGCAATCAATTTAACTAAGAATCCAATCAACATTCAAGAACTAAACACATTGAAATTATATCATTTTATAAGAGAACATGTAGCTAACAATGAAATTTGCCTTGATTATGTTAGTACTGAAGAACAATTAGCTGACATATTTACAAAACCTTTGAGTGAAGAGAGATTTTGTTATCTTAGAGGTGAATTAGGGATTTGTGATCCTTTGGAATGACTTTGAAACCCCTAAGAATGACTATCTAGATTTCTATCAATTTCTTGAGATTCCTTTCATAATTTTAAGGACAATTTATCTAGTCATTTGAGCAATTTGATTATCCACATTTCAAAGATTTTTTTAAAACTTGACTTTATTTCGACAGTTTCAGATTTTGAAACTCTCCTATTTTTTTTCTCTGAAACTGTCAGTGGAGTCGACACCTTAATTTGAGGAGTCGACACCTCTTCTGTGTCGCTCTCAGTCTCTGACCTTGGAGCCGACACCCGCTTAAGCGGAGCCGACTCCAGTTCGGGCGCTAACTGTATTAGCGACTTGGAGTCGACACCCAACTTTGCGGGAGTCGACACCTGATGGACCCAAATTGACTATATTAGGGCAGAGTCGACACCTTCTCAATTTTTATCTTCTCCAAACCCTCTCCAAATCTTCTCCAAACCATCTCCAAATCTTCTCCAAACCCTCTCCAAACTTTCCAAAGCCAAATTCTCCTTAAATCAATGATTCCTTAAGATTCCTATGGCACCTAAGCGTAGGGGATCGATCTTTGATGCTCCCATGGCTACAAGGAAGCGCATAGGGCGTCCCGTCCGTGAACCTTCTCCAAGCGATGATTCCTCTTCAACTCCCTCAGATAATCCAAGCCCCTCCTCTCCATAGGTAGATACCCTTGCTGGGCGAGTCATAACCATGGGTAGGAAAGTAGATTTCGATTTCTTTGAAGCTGAAGGTTTTGGGATCGGTAGACAGATTAAAGAACTCAGTTGGGATAAGGTTTGTTCTTTGGATGTTCCTACTTATCCAGCTCTTGTTAAAGAATTTTACCTGAATTATCTAGAGGAGATGGTGGAATTGTTAGTTCAGTAAGAGGGAAGAGAATTCATCTCACATTTCAAATTTTAGGAAATCTGTTAAGTATTCCTGTCACTGGATTTGTTGCAAACATTCACAGTGAGAGATCAGATGTTTTGTCAAGAATGTTAGGAAGGGATGTAACTGAATTTGAAGAGATTAGGCAAACCAATTGCCACTTGAGCTTATATTGCTGCATACATTTGCGTAGGATCTTATTTCCCAAGACTGGCCATTTTGAGTATGTCTCAGAGCGAGACATTGTGGTCATGGATAGTATCTTGACGGGTCAGCCAATAAATCTTGCTGGAATGATGATATGGTATATGGCTGAGGCCGGGGGCAAAAGGAGATCTTCTTTGCCTTATGGGATGATCCTAACCATGGCATTTAGAAGTCAAGGAGTATTTATTTCTAACAATGAGCCATCAAAGAAACTTAGACACACAGATTACTACAACTTAACTACTGTGCACAGGATGGGATTTGTGAAAGTGGATGAAAATGGGAGAGAAAAGGTCATACTGGAGACAGGGTTGCTGAGACTAATGTGCCTGGCCCTTCTGAGGCAGGACCATCTGTGAGACATAGCTCACCAGAGCCTAGTCAGAATGTACCTCCAGCTCCACCTGTTCTTTCCACTTTTGGTCAGTCATCTATTGGTTTTTCTGATATCCAGTTAGAACAGCTTAGAAGTATTTTTGCTACTCACAAGGAAGAAATGAAATCTGAGCTAGATAGCCAATTCATGAACCTGAGAGAGACCCTTTATTCTTTGGATGAAAGAATTGGTAAAATTGAATCTACACTTGGAGCCTCCGCAGAAGCTTTGAAGAATGATCTCAAGAATATTTTTGAAGAGCTTAAAGATATTGGTGGAGATTCAGAGACCTACTCCAAATGCAATGCTGAGCTTCAGGACAAAATTATGACTGCATATGGATTTGTTGATAGAAGACTAAAAGAATTTGTAAGAACTCAAAGTGAAGGAATGGGAAAAATTGTAGAAGAATTGCAAAGATTTCTTAGAACTAATTTTGATCATATTGTAATGAAGTTCTTTGATGATGTTTAGTTTAGTTTGATGTTGATTTACTTTTCACTAAAGTCTTGATATAATGAAGTTTAGTTTCGTTTCAAATTTTGATGTAATGAAGTTTCTTTTTGCAATATGATGTAATACTTGACTTTATGCAATGAACTTATTTGATACTTAATGAATGTCATTTGATCTTTGAAGCATCTATCAATTTTGTCATTTCATTTAAAACTTCTTAACCTTTTTGTTGATTAAAAAAAGGGAGAGAATTAATTGATAGTCGTATATGCATTGAAAGTTATAAAAGGGAAAAGCATTTAATTGCATATTTGTAGATGCATTGGAATAAATAACTGTTTAATTGGCATCTAATTAATTGCATATAGGGAGAAGTAATTGTCATATAGCATTGAAAGGATGAATAGATGTTAAAATTGATATAACGGTTTAATTGGTATCAAACATTAAAAGTTTACTTTTAAAAGGGAAGAATAGATGGTAAATTGAGTATCATAGGGGGAGCTACCTCATTCAGGGGGAGCTTACCCGTAAGGAATAAATATTTGAGAAATTTGATTTGAAAATCTTATTGTGTAATCATACATATACTCAATGTTTTTATAATCATCAAAAAGGGAGAGATTGTTGACCCAATTATTGATTTTGATGATTAATAAAAGACATGAGTATATTCATTTTATTTCTAATAGATTTAATAAGTGTTTCAGGGATTAAAAATGTTTGATCAATCAAATAGAATAAAGAAACATGTTTTGAATCAATGTTTTAAAAGAACTTTTCAAAGTTCAAAGCTTGGAGTCGACACCCAAATAGTCAGGAGCCGACCCCAAGGCGTATCATAAGGTTTCTGGGATTTTGGTACGGTCTGGAGTCGACACCCAGAGTTTCAGAGCTGACTCCAACCTGAGATACAGAGAAGTGCATTCTGTTTCAGTTTCTGGAGCCGACACCTAGAATTCGGGAGCTGACACCTGAGATTTCGGGAGCCGACACCTGATTTTCTGGAGCTGACTCTAACCTGAGAACAGAGAGCGTATTTTTATGGACTTTTCTGGAGCCGACACTTACAGTTTCTCGGAGCCGACTCCCCCAACAACTTTTTCTTTACTATTTTTGAACACCCGACTTGGAGCCGACACCTGAAAAGTTGGAGCCGACTCCAACCTGTTAGGAACGGATTTTTTATCTGTCAGAATGGACTTCAATGGTAAGATTTCTTTTCACCTAACCTCTAACGGCTATTTTCTTTGCGTGTAGAAGAATCCATACATCTCACAACGGCTATATTTTCCACCTAAATATGGATTAAGAGATCTATATAAAGGGAAAAATCGTTCATTTGAAGAGAGAGAGCACATACAAAAGAAACGAAAAAAATCAAGAAAAATACTCTGTGAAAAGAGAGAGAAATCAAGAGGAAAGACTTAGAGCTCAAATCCATCATCCTCAGAAAGCTCAAAGAGAAATCCACAAGCTTCTCAAGTTCAAATCAAGAAGATTTCCAACGTTTGAAGAGAGATAGCACGTACAAAAGAAAAGAAGAAAAATCAAGAAAAATACTATGTGAAAAAGAGAGAGAAATCAAGAGGAAAGACTTAGAGCTCAAATCCATCATCCTCAGAAAGCTCAAAGAGAAATCCACAAGCTTCTCAAGTTCAAATCAAGAAGATTTCCAACATTTGAAGAGAGAAAGCAAAAGCCCCAAATCCTCAACTTCTCAACTGCAAATTTCTGAAGAATCTGAGCTGAGGCCCTGATTCAATCTTTCAAAGGAGAAAGGAAAAAGAAGAAAAGAAGAAAATCATACATTCAAAGAGCTTCAATCAGGCTTCTCTTACCTTGCTTATTTATTTACATATTTGCTCATTTAAAGGAGCTGTTTTGTACTCTAAACTCTATTTTCCATTTGTGTTTGCTGATTCAATCAAGGGATTGAATTAGTGGAGGTAGTATACCTCGGTACAAGCTAAGGATAGCTTGTGGTTGGGTTGTGTGCTAGTGAGCCCGAAAAATCAGCTGGGTTCGTTGTGATTCCGGGGAAACAACAAGATTTGAGTTGTGAGCTTGTAAAACAACTCGGCTGTAATCAAGTAGATTATAGTGTGGACCCAAGTGATACTTGGGAGTGGACGTAGGTGTTGGATACACCGAACCACTATAAAATCTTTGTGTTTGTCGTGTTTTGACTCTCTCACTCTATCTCTTTATTTGTGCTTAGCATTTATCTTGCACTTAATTTTTTTTAATTCAAAGCACATAGTTTCAAAAGGTTAAATTCTTAAGAACCCAATTTACCTCCCCTTCTTTGGTTGCCATCTGGGCCAACAACGAGATGCTTCCGACTCCCGAGAGCTTCCTCCCGCTCCCGACTCCTTGCTGCCGGGATGGACAGCCCCAGACTATGCTCCTAGACTCCATGTCTCGGCCGACTCCACGGCAACTCCCGGAAGTCGCTGGTTATGGAAAGCTCCTCTTCTACCAACCTTGCACAAGAAAGAAGATTTATTAAGATTGATGGGACTTCCTTCGCTAGGACTACGTTCAACCTATTCACCACCATCGTAGGGGCTAGAATCATGTCCCTCCCTGCCATCATGAATGTCTTGAGGCTGGTGCCGAGGATTGCCTAAAACCATGCTCTTTGCTTTCCTCACCGCAGCTTCAGTTAGAGATAGGCACTGAACCGTACCGCCCATGATATGGCATGGCTCAGACCCATATGGGTTATACTAGGCACGGTCCAGTAAATCATGCCGTATCAGACTTAAATTTTTTTTTACTGACCCAGTACGGTACGGCCAATGACAAGCCTGAGCCGATCCGCCGGACCGACACGGCACGGCCCAGGCCCACATGGGCATGGACTGTGCCATGCCAGGTGGGCCGTGCCAGGCACGGTCCACATGGGGCTGGGCCGTGCCAGCCCAGATGGGCCATGCCAGGCACGACCCATATGGGCCTGTGCCATGCCGGCCCACTCGATAAAAAAATTTTAAAAAAATATTTTTTTGATAAATTAAAAATTATTAGAAATAAAAAAATTTATTAATATGAAGCCACCTTAATGGCGAAGGGTTTGGCATAGACCCCTACCAGTTTATTAATTTAAAATCAAAATGGTATAGGAAGGGAGGGGGCTAGGCCTGACCTCCAGAATAGAATACAATAAGAAAGAAAAAAAAAATAGAGAGAAAAAAATAAAGATGACTTACTTTAATAATTAAAAAAATAAAAATATATAATTATAAAAATAGAAATGACTCACTCATTAGTCATTAGTAGTATTTGTGCCATCATCATCTTCGCTGGTTAAGTCATGTCCACCTTTATCTTGAAGCTTCGCCTCAGCATCCAACCAATCTTTGAAGCAGATAAGCATCTCAACTGTCTTGCCAGTTATCCTACTTCTCTTTTCGTCCAGAATACGTCGACTTGCACTGAAAGCGGATTCCGATGCTACTGTAGACATCGACATAGCTAAAATACTGTGGACATCGACATAGCTAAAATATCTCGTGCAATGGCAGACATAACAGGATATTGATTTCTATCACTCTTCCACCAAGCTAATACATCTAGACTTTCTATTTGATCTTCATCGTATGCAAAATGAAGATCATTTGTAAATAAAATTCTAATTCATTACTTAAAGATGAAGAAGATGAAGCATGCGTGTGTCTTCTAATGAATAAAAAAATAGATGACGAACGAGATCTATATGAAGAAGCAGAGCTTTGAGCAGGTATTCTAGATCCATAAATTTTATCATTATATAAACCATAAATATCATTAAGAAGTCGTGTTACCTCATCTTTAGCAGGTTCAGGATTTTGATTCATGTTTTCACAATATTGATCAATTAAAAAATTATGCCATTTAATTTAACTCTAGGATCAAAAACAACAGCTAAGTCATGCAATAGACATATCCTATTCCAATATTCATTCATTTAGTTTCCATATTACATATAATAGGCATTAAAACTTCATAATATCTATATTCTTTAAATTTTTCACTAATTACATATGCTTTTTGTAAAAATGAACAAGAAGTTGGATAATAAATACCTGAAAGAACATTTGTAGCATCATAAAAAGTAATCAAAAAATCTTCCTAAAATTTTACCTTGATGCCAATCAGTTTCAGTCAATGTAAATCCTAATCCACGATCATTAATATAAGTACTTAATAAGTTCTTATATGGATATGCATCATGTATCATAGTATAGGTACTATTCCAATGAGTTATTACATCAAGTTTAAATTTTTAAAAATGTTTACCATGATCTACACATAATTGTTTAAATTCTTGAAGTTTTGACCTTGAAGCATGAATAAAAGAAATTATATTTCTAATTTTTAAAATAACCTCTTGAATTATGTTCATGCCAGATCGAGCAGAAAGATTTAATATATGACATGCATATCTAATATGAAATAATTATCGATCTAAAATGGGATGCAAAGAGTCGTTTAATAATGCAACAACAGAATTATTATTAGATGCATTATCAAAAGTAATTGATATTATTTTATTATTAATATTATATGAGCATGCGGTTTGATAAATAATATTTGAAATTTATTGTCCCAAATGCGAAAAATCAAAAGCACGAAAAGTAATAATTCGTTTATTTAGTTGCCAATCATTATCAATATAATGAGCAGTAATAGCAATAAAACAATTACTACCTACAGATGCTGACCAAATATCAGAAGTTAAAAAAATTCTAGCATTTAAATTTGAGAGGCTTTCCATTAAACTTTATTTCATTGCTAAAAGTTTGTCATAGCCACTCTTCTAAAGGTAATACTACTAGTTTTTCTATAAGCAGGTTGTAGGCCTAATTGAACATATCTTTCAAAATTATAAGATTCAGATAAACTAAAAGGTAATTCATCCTGAACTATCCATCTTACCAGTAATTTCCTCTGATTTTCATGGTTATATGCAAAATTACATACAAGTGATCCCTCTTGTATATTAAGGATACATTGTTGACGGAAATCATGCATCTATGAGTCTCTTGATGTCTTTTTAAATGCCCTATTCCTCCAGTACTGAACAACTATAAAGTTTTGCACATTTTTTACATTTTGCTTTATAGACTCCATCAACCATAATTCTATCAAAATCATTCCAAACATCACTAGTCCTCTTACGAGAAGAGGTTTGACATTTACTGACACTGGCTTTAGAGAGAATTTAGGGTTGGGATTGGGGTTGGGGATTAGTTTTCTCACCCTCAGAAAAAGGGTGCATATTAAAATTACTTTCATTAAAAGATGTCATATCTAAAATTTTTAATTAATAAATATAAAAAATAAAAACTAACCCACAAAAAGGAATTGAGAAAATGATCAGAGGTGGAGGCATGGAGCCGAGATTTGTGAGCTTCCTCTTGCGCTCTCGCCTCTCAACAAGAAGTGACCTTGTAGCGCTTGACTACTTGCTTGAGTATTTGCCACTTGCAAGAACACTTGCAAACTAAAAATTAAATTACTAATCTACTAGAGCACTTGCTAGAAGAGAGAAATAGTAGTAATAGAGAAGAGTTGGTTTGGTGTGGTAAGAATAAGGAAGAAATGGGCTATTTATAGAAGTTTAATTTTTTTTTCAAAAATACCCTTTGATATAGCCGTTATATGGCCGTTGGAAAGGGTAAAATGGTCTAAACCCCTTCCTAAATGGCTATATAGTCGTTAGGTGCCGTGTTAGGCACGACCCATGTATAGCCGTTAGGGGCTGTGTCGTGCCAGTCCCGGCACGACCTGAGGCACGCTCAGGCACATCCACCCATGCCAGGCTCGGCACAGCCCATGGCCCATTTTGGGCCACAGTCCGTGCCGGGCCTAAATTTTTTTTACCATGCCGTGCCGGGCCTGAATTTTTTTACTGTGCCGTGCCTAGCACGACCCGTTTGTTATTGGGCCATGCCATGCATGGCACGATAACTTTAGAGGCACGGTGGGCTTGGGCCGTGCCGACCTATTTGTTACTGGGTCATGCCAGGCATGGCACGGTAACTTTAGAGTCACGGTGGGTCTGGGCCGTGCCGTGCCAGGTATGGCCCAGTGCCCACCTCTAGCTTCAATCGAGATGCTAATCAAGTCTGATCAAGCTGGGAGGGCGATCTCTCATGCAGGAGTTACGAAAGATGCATATGAGTTATACAGGGACCGAGCTGGGCTCTTATGCTGAACCAAGTTAATGGTACTTCCATCCAACACCTTCGTTGGGATGGTGATGTAGGACACCAGCTGTCCTCCATGGTTTGAAGCTGATCTTAGCATTGCCTTAGCAATCATACTGTGGGGCCCACGTGCCTAGCCCCACTATCCACCACTGATCGCACAGGATGACTGACGTGCGACATGGAGGGCGCACTTGGCAAACGCCGAAACGACCACCCATTCTGATGGGACTTGACCCACCAACTATGCAACCATCCACATTTGATGTGATATGGCTTGCAGCTCTCACATGCCACTAAGAAGCAAGCCTCACCATTACTGTCATCCATCATCATAAATGTTCTGACAAGTGGTAGCACCTCAAGTCTCACAGACATCAGCCCTGACATTCCATCCATAAAAGTCGTCATTCATCATGAGGCTAAGGCCTTAACCACTCAAACTAGATGAGCCCCAAAAGTCATAATTCATCGTAAGACTCCAAGCTTCCCAAGCAAGCCACACAGCATCCAAAGATCAATAAAATAGGTAAGATGGACTCCCCGACCAGGTAACAACAACAACACTCCTAAATGCTCATCTTGCTCATAGAGAGCTCTTCTTTAAGCCTCTCTCTCTTTCGAGCTTTCTTAAGCTCACGGCTGTTGCCCAGAGCACTGACTTGAGCATCAAAGAGTTCCCACCAGAATCTTCGGTCCTTGAGACTTTTTGCAGGCTTCCAACCGAGTGAAGCCCACTGTAGGACCCTTGGCACACCGAAGAAGGCGACCGAATGCTTGCGGAAGTTTGAGAAGGGTGATCTGACAGCATCAGATTGGCGCGCCAAATAGAAAGGATGCACTAAAGGAAAGAGAGATTTGTCTCCCTGAGTTATAAGCCTTTGTCCCCTCTAAGACAACCATGGTGGTGACACACATGCCAGAGGTCTCTGCCAGTCATACCAAGGGGCATCCACATCGCACTAAGCAGCAAAAGACCACCCTCTCTGCTCCTTCACCATCACCTCAACTGCTCTAATTAACCAACTGGCCATCCTCAATCAATAAGTTCAAGCCTTATTGCAGCAGTTCATGAGCTGCAGGAGCAACGCTCGGTGGCCACTCAGCAGTAGCCCAAGCCTCTCACATTGTCTGTGATAGCTGCACCAGTTAGCCAACAATTCACCCACGGAAGATCTTCTCATAGAGAGGCTCACCGCCATCATGCTTCACCTAAACACCACCATCATGAAGCTTTCAAGAGACTGCAATCCCTCGCTTGTCGTTCGAGCAGTCCCTCTCCCAGGCGGCGATACTGGAAGGAGCCGAGCGGGGACGTCACCATTCGCATTACTCCTTTTTCTACTCATCTTTTGAGTCATCGGGTAAGGGTGTCAACTGCAAGGTAGAGAGATGCTTGGATGAACAACATCGGCGGTTGGAGGAGGCCAGCCAGAGACTCAACAATCAGCCGAAGGTAGATTACGACACTCATCCACCCCTCACTCGCAGTATTATGGAAGAACCAATTCCTTCCAAGTTCCACCTTCCTCAGTTGGATCTATTTGATGGCATCACAGATCCATTTGACTATCTCAAGAGCTACAAGGCTCTCATGCAAGTTCAAGGGGCAACTGATCCCCTTTTATGTATGATTTTTTTTGGCCATCCTGTGGAAAGCTATGCGCGCTTGGTATTCTTACCTACCTCCGCACAGCATCGACTCTTTCATACAGTTGGAGAGGACTTTCTTGATGCACTTTGATGCATGTCGGAGGATTCCTCGGTTGGCAGATAGCTTGTTTTCCGTCCGATAGAAGGAGGAAGAACCCCTAAAAGATTTTGTAGCCCATTTCAAGACGGTTGCCATGGAGGTTTATCACCTCAATGATGTTGTGGCCACTTTGGCCCTAAAGCAGGGACTTCGCCGCTTTCGCTTCACTTATTCACTAGACAAAAGCCTTCCAGCTCCTACGCTGAGCTCTTAAGTCGTGCACAGAAATATATCCGCGCCGACGAAGCTGACTTCACACGAAGGGCACTAAAGGAAAGATAGCCCTATGGCACTAAATTGTAAGCCTTCGTGTGGTGGCGCGCACTAAGACTTCTACCAATTATGCAGTTATGTTGGAAGGCATTCCAGTAGATTAAGAAGTAAAAGTACCTTGAAGCCTCCTAAATAAAGGCATCGATGGCAGAGGAATTCCCAGGATGGACGAACTTGAGACATTGTCCATGGTTGATCACCTTGGGCATTTATGAGCATCCTAACTCCTAATCACCTCAAGCATTTATGGGCATTTTAATTCCTGATGATGGTAAGGTGCTAGTGCTATTAATACAAGGAGGGAGATGGGGATAAGGGGCTTTGACCGTTGACTCCAACTTCCCCCTCTCTCCCCTCTCTCTTTCTCTCTGTTGCACCCAAGAGCCAAACCAAGCCCAGGACCTCCTATGGATTATGTTTAAGCTACTCGGATTTTGGCACTAGCACCTCCCACCTTCAGTCGACATAGTTTCCTGGGGAGTAGGTCGTTAATATGCTAAAGCATTCAACTTAGCGGAAGGAGACAAATTCCTCCAAAGTATTCCACAAAGGAGCTCTAGGCATGCTACTTCATCGTCTAGTGTCTCCATGTGGTGAAGACGGACTTCCTGCTCCACGATGGATGCTTCCAATATGCTACCTGAGTAGGATCTCTAGCGAGCCATCCAATTTTATTTCAGCTTCAACGACTCTATTTCAGCTTTAGTGGCCTTATGTCAACCCTAGTAGCTTTATTTCTGCCTCAACAGTTTTTTTTACCTTTACGGCCAATGGCCAATCGGGTAAGACCTTAACTCAAATTATATACTTACAATGTATTACTGATCACTTTTAGTCAACCTAGAAGACAAAGTCAGCTCACAGCTAGGAGAGACCAACTCCCTAGCTCACAGTTGACGATGCTGGCCGCTCTCTCTAGCTCTCGAGAAGGTCTCAGTAGCCCTCGAGCCTGTCTCAACAGCCCTCGAGTCGGTCTTAGCAGCCCTCGGGACGGTCTCATAGCCCTCGAGTCGGTCTCAACAGCCCCCGAGTGGTCTTAGCAGCCCTCGAGTCGGTTTCAGTAGCCCTGAGTCGACCTCAATGGCCCAAAGCCTGCTAAAGCATTCAAGTCAACTTACAGCGGGAGAGATCAACTCCCCAGCTCATAATTGATGGGCATCCACTTCTAAAGCTGGTGTCGGGAGAGAATTGCTGGCTGCCTTCAACTAGTCAAAGGTAACCAACTTACCTCCAACATTGCTTAAAGTGTTTGAGCAGGTAAATGCACAGCTTCAGAGAGCATGCAGACAAGGTCGCAAGTCCGCACAAGGATAGACCAAATTTGCCAACATCAAAAGTGATAAAAAAAATCCCTCTAGAAGGAATCAGAGCCAAAGCTAGCATTAGAAGACAAGTATAAAGGTAAAAAGTTCTACACTCCCTTCGCTTGGCAGATGTAAGGCCCACACGCTCAAGAAGTATGGGGGGCATATGATGGGGCCAGTTGAGCCCATGGGCTACAATGACCGCATCTGAGCTTGGCCTCAACAAGTCGATCCATTCTTGTCGGCCTTCCTCTCGTTGGCCTTTCTAGGTGGCTCCATCCTAGGTAGCCTTCCTGCTCTTGGATCAAATTGGACTCCCAGCCACGACGGCTTCCAGCTCCTTCTCAGGCCTTTCCACAGATGTCCCCGGCTTTGTCATAGCCGCTCCCAGCCTTCATCCCGACTCTGTTCCAAGGCTCCGTCTCCCAACTGGACGAGATGCTTCTGACTCCCGACAACTTCCTCCCGCTCCCAACTCCTTGCTCCCAGGACGGATAGCCCCGGACCCTGCTCCCAGACTCCACGTCTCGACTGACTCCATGGCAACTCCCGAAGTCGCTGGTTATGGAAAGCTCCTCTTCTACCAACCTGGCACAAGGAAGATGGAAGATTTAATAAGATTGATGGGACTTCCTTCGTTAGGACTACGTTCAACCTATTCACCACCATCGTAGGGGCTAGAATCATGTCCCTCCCTGCCATCATGAAAGTCTTGAGGCTGGTGCCAAGGTTGCCTAAAACCATGCTCTTTGCTTTCCTCACCAAGGCTTCAGTCGAGATGCTAATCAAGTCCAATCAAGCTGGGAGGGCAATCTCTCATGCAGGAGTTAGATGCATATGGAGTTATACAGGGACCGAGCTGAGCTCTTATGCTGAACCAAGTTAATGGTACTTCCATCCAACACCTCCATTGGGCTGATGATGCAGGACACTAGCTGTCCTCCATGGTTTCAAGTCGATCTTAGCAGTGCCTCAGCAATCACACTGTGGGGCTCACATGCCTAGCACCACTATCCACCACGACCGCACAGGATGATGAACGTGCGATGTAGAGGACGCACCTAGCGAACACCATAACGGTCGTCCACTTTGATGGAACCCACCAACTATGCAACCATCCACATTTGACAGAATATGACAGCTCTAACATGCTACTAAGAAGCAAGCCTCACCATTACTGCCATCCATCATCATAAATGCTCTAACAAATGGCAGCACCTTAAGTCTCACAGACATCTGCCCTGATATTCCATCCATAAAAGTCGTCATTCATCATGAGGCCTCAACCACTCAAACAGATGAGCCCCAAAAATCATAATTCATCATAAGACTCTAAGCTTCCCAAGCAAGCCACACAGAGTCCAAAGATCAATAAAATGGGTAAGAGAGACCCTGAAAAAGTAACTACAACAACACTCCTAAACACTCATTCTTGCTCACATAGAGCTCTTCTCTAAGCCTATCTCTTTCGAGCTTTCTTAAGTTCACGGCTGTTGCCCAGAGCATGGATTTAAGCGTCGAAGGATCCTAGTCGGAATCTTTGGTTTCCGAAACTTTTTGCAGGCTTCCAACCGAGTGAAACCCATTGGAGGACCCTTGGCATACCGAAGAAGGTAACCGGATGCTTGCGGACGTTCGAGGAGGATGATCTAGCAGCATCAATACCCTAAATCTACGAACAAAGGAAAAAAAGATATTCGGGAAAGAGATCTAGACAAAGGTTTTTGATTGATTGATTGATCTACCCGAGGGAAGAGTCGATCATGGTGTCCGGTCTTAAAATATTTGACTAATTTCAGGATGAGATGCAACAAGGTAAGATTGCTCTGGTCCAAATTCCCACCGATTATTGCAGCAAGATTCCCGTTCCTTGTAACCAAGAGGACGATGGTGGTGCTCGCTCATCTTGGGCAGCAATGGATGGATCGGGGAAAAGAAAAGAAGAAAAAAGAGGAGGAGAGATGAGTTTATATTGAGATTTTGTTTAAATAAACTAAGTAGGTGTTTATAGATATGTTTAGGAAATAGTTGCTGACTCTCTCATGGCAATTCTCACTTCAGAAGCCGAACCGACATTATGCTTCATTTCAAAAAGAAATTTTATCCATTTTCAAATCTCTGCAATGGATATGTTACGAAGCGATGCGACTCTCCAGAAATCAATACTTCACAGGCTCTAGCGCCGCGGCGCTTAATTTCTATAAATCCACATACAAATTAAATAAAAAAAATCAATTCTTGTCTACAATTGAGTTTTCATTAGTGCCTTGGTGCAAACTCGATAAAAGGCTTGTCGTATCCTGCGGCGTATTTGCTATTCACCCATCAAGCATTCGAGAGGATGCAAATAACGCTTAAGGAAAGTGTTCCGTGCATAATTCAAGCCTATCCTTATCTTCATCTCTATCGATTCTTATCTTAATCATTATTCCTATCTCTTCTTATCTAGACTTTCCTTTTCAAATTTTCTAAACAATCTTAAGCGTTATTTCAATGGAGATCAAGACTTCTGTCGCCACTATCAAGTTGATGAACTAAGATCTTGTCAGACTCGATCGATTCGATGGCACTAATTTTATCCGTTGGCAAGATAAGTTTTCTTCTCATAGCATTAAAGATCTTCTACATCCTTGATCCAGACTTGGTGCCTATACCGGAGCCAACTGACAACAACTCCGACGAAGTCAAGGCAGAGTGCAAGAAGCGAAGGGAGGATGAATTCATATGCCACGAGCACATCCTTAACGCTCTATCCGACCGATTGTATGATCTATACACTAACACACAATCGGCAAAAGAGATATGGAACACATTGGAATACAAGTACAAGGCCGAGGAGGAAGGTACGAAGAAATTTCTCATATCTAAATATTTTGATTTCAAGATGTGTGATGAGAAGTCAATTCTTGCACAAATGCATGAATTGCAAGTGATTGTCAACAAACTCAAATTAGTGAAAATCGATGTTCCCGAGTCTTTTCAAGTTGGTGCAATAATCACAAAATTACTGCCGTCTTGAAAGGGCTATAGGAAAAAACTTCTCCACAACACCGAGGATTTTTCCTTGGAGTAAATTCAGAAACACCTTTGAATCGAGGAGGAATCGAGGATGAGGGAGAAGTTGGAGAATGTTAACGTTGAAACGGGGTTTTCAAAGGCCAATGTTGTGAGCAAGCCTAAGAAGGAAAAAAAGGATGGCAAAGCAAACTATCTTGGTCCCAAAAAGAATCAAGAGAAGTTCAAGAAAAAGAAGCCCAAGGGAAGCTGTTATGTGTGTGGCAAACCTGGGCATTTTGCTCGTGACTGCAAACATCGCAGGGGCCAAATTAAGGAAGCAAATGCCACCAACGTTGACGATGATAAAATCATCGCCGCCTGAGCGAAGTCATGGCGGTCCATGGCAAGGTCCTCAGATGGTGGTACGATACTTGCGCCACCGTCCACGTTTTCTATGATAAGTCTATGTTCAAGACTTATGTGGATGTTACCGATGGACAAGAGATACAAATGGGCAATGAAGGCCGGTCCAAGGTATATGGCAAAGGAAACGTAGAACTCAAATTCACTTCTGGCAAGAAAATTACTTTGTCAAATGTGTTGCATGTGCCGGATATGAATAGGAACCTTGTTAGTGGGGATCTTTTGGGCAAACCAGGAATAAAATCTATTTTTGAGTCGAGCAAACTTATCTTGACCGTAATGGTATATTTGTTGGCAAGGGCTATTCTAGTGATGAAATGGTCAGATTATGTATCATTGACAATTCTATTAATAAAGATGTTGCTTCTGCTTATATGCTTGACTCAATTACATTATGGCATGGTAGACTAGCACATATTGGAATTAGTACCATGAAAAGACTTGTTCAATGTGGTTTGATTTCTTGCAAAATTGATGAGTTCAATAAACGTAAAATATGCATTAAATCAAAGATGACTAAGAAATCATTTCATAGCGTTGAGAGAAATTCCAACTTATTAGAACTTGTGCATTCTGATATATGTGAATTTCATGGCATGTTAACTAGAGGTGGGAATAGGTATTTCATTACCTTTATTGATGATTGCTCTAGATTCACATATGTTTATTTATTAAAGCATAAAGATGATGCTTTCCATGCTTTTAGAATATATAAAGCGGAGGTAGAAAATCAGTTAGGTAGAAATATTAAAATCCTTAGAAGTGATAGGGGTGAAGAATATTTTCCTAATAATTTTAATGGATTTTATGAAGAAAATGACATTCTACACCAAAGTTCCGCACCACGTACACCACAACAAAATGGTTTGGCTGAACATTAGAATAGAGCATTACAAGAGATGATCAATGTTATGTTAATGCATTTCGAATTGCCATTTAATTTATGGGGTGAAGCTTTATTTGCTGCTTGTCATATTTTAAATAGAATTCCTTTAAAGAAAACTCAGACCTCTCCATATGAGATATGGAAAGGAAGAAAGCCCAATATTGGGTATTTCAAAATGTGGGGGTGTCTTGCCTACTACAAAAACCTAGACCCCAAAAGGACCAAATTGGGTCCCAAGGGATAAGAAGTGTATTTGTTGGTTGTGCCACAAATAGCAAAACTTATAGACTCTTGGATCTAGAGTCTAACATGATAGTAGAATCTAGAGATGTGGAGTTTCTTGAGAATTTAAAGACTAATAATTCTCAAGCTCCTACAAATTTAAAGAGTAATAATTCTCAAGCTCCTACAAATTTAAAGAGTCATAATTCTCATGAGGAGAGATCTTCAAAGGTTGTTGAAGAACAACCGGAGCTTCAAAAAAGTAAGAGAATCCGAAAGGCTAAGGATTTAGGACCCGATGAAATAGACTCTCAACTTATTTTCCTTTATTTAGTTGAAGGAAGTAGAGAGAATTTTATCCGTAGGGTACCTATTTTTCTTCAAGTGAAAGATGATCCTAAAACCTTTAAGGAAGCTATGGCTTCAAGGGATTCAACCTTTTGGAAGGAAGCTATTCAAGATGAAATGAATTCCATTATAGCTAACCACACTTGGGAGCTTATAAATTTACCCAAAGGGTCAAAGCCTATTGGTTATAAATGGGTGTTTAAGAAGAAGTATCATAATGATAGTACTTTAAATACCTACAAAGCTAGACTAGTAGCTAAAGGTTTTCGACAAAAAAGAAGGAATTGACTATTTTGATACATATGCACATGTAGCTAGAATAACAACAATTAGAGTATTGTTTGCATTGGCTTCATTGCACAACCTTTATGTTCATCAAATGGATGTCAAAACGACATTCCTAAATGGTGATCTCGATGATGAGGTCTACATGAAACAACCAGAGGGTTTTATCCTACTGGGTAATGAACATAAAGTGTGCAAGCTTGTTAAATCTTTGTACGGATTGAAACAAGCACCCAAACAATGGCATGAGAAGTTTGACTCTGTTATACTCTCAAATGGATTTGTTCACAACGTTTCTGACAAGTGTTTATATACTAAAGTGCATGGTGACTTTGTGGTATATGTATGCCTTTATGTTGATGATATGTTGATCATTAGCAATGAAATGAAAGGCATACAAGAAACGAAGAGGTTTCTATCATCTACTTTCAAGATGAAAGGTCTTGGACAAGTTGATACTATTTTGGGCATCAAAGTGAAACAAAATAATGGGGGTTTTGAACTTAGTCAATCACATTATGTCGAGAAAGTGTTACACAAGTTCAAACATTTGAATTTCAAAGAAGTGAACACCCCGTTCGATCCAAGTCTAAAGCTTGAAAAGAATAGTGGACGAGCTGTGGCTCAACTTGAGTATGCAAGTGCTATTGGTTGTCTAATATATTTGATGCAATGCACTAGACCCGATATAGCATTTGCAGTTAGTAAGCTGAGTAGGTTTACTAGCAACCCGAGTGTAGAGCATTGGAAGGCTATTGGTAGAGTCTTTGGTTATCTTTTGAAAACCAAAAGACTAGGTCTACAATACTCTAAATTTCTTGCTATATTGGAAGGATATACTGATGCAAGTTGGATATCAAGGGTGGGAGATAATAAATCTACTACTGGTTGGGTGTTTACACTAGCGGGTGGTGCAATATCTTGGAAATTCAAGAAACAAACTTGCATTACATACTCAACAATAGAGTCAGAGTTTGTGGCTCTAGCTTCAGCAGGACATGAGGCTAAGTGGTTAAGGGATCTTCTATTGGAAATCCCATTGGCTTGTGAGAATATTTCAACCGTATCGATACATTGTGATAGCCAAGCCATTTTAGCCAGAGCTTACAGTGAAGTGTACAATGGAAGTCTAGACACATTAGTCTAAAACATGAATATGTGAAGAAATTAATCAAGGATGGAATAATTTCTCTCACTTTTGTGCGATCAAGCTATAATCTAGCTGATCCACTTACTAAACCTCTTACAAGAGATTTAGTGAAGACGACTTCCAGAGGAATGGGTCTAAAACTCCTTGAGTAAAAGTCTACCAATGATGGCAACCCAACCTAATACTAGGAAATGACTAGTCTTAGGCTCAATGGGTAACAACAAGTCATTGATAAGTGGATTGTAGCTGTACTTAGTGTATAGTGCTAACTGTTACAAGATGGAGGGTTGAGCTTTTTAAACTCTTAATGAAGTTCAGTCATGTGGATAAGTATCTATTGTAACAGAGATACTGAAAGAACTTCACCTATGTGAACCTTGAGATGGTGCCGTCTCAAGTGAGAGTTGAAGTTTTTCTCATGAAAAGGTTCATAAATAGGATAAGCACATGACCATAAATCGTGCTAAGCATGTGGTGTAAACAAGAAACATTAAGGAGTGTGTGAAGTATCACCGGTTTTGACACAAGGAATAACTGGTTCAAAGCGTTTATGCTAATTGGAATTTCGTTAAAACTTTGTGGTATTTTCACTAAGGTTAGGTTCAAATCGAAAGATACCTAGCTGTATTAATGCTCCTTGTCCTTAATTTTATATATGAACTTTGTTTTAAACAAGTGAGGATTATTGAGATTTTGTTTAAATAAACTAAGTAGGTATTTTTGGATATGTTTAGGGAATAATCGCGGACTCTCCCACAGCAATTCTCGCTTCAGAAGCCGAAGCAATGTGATGCTTCGTTTCAAAAAAGAAATTTTATCCATTTTCAAATCTCTGCAACGGATATGTTACGAAGCGATGCGGCTCTTCCGGAATCAACGCTTCACAGGCTCCAACGCCACGACGCTCAATTTCTATAAATCCATATACAAATCAAATCAAAAAAAAAAAAAATCAGTTCTTATCACAATCGAGTTTTCATCAGTGCTTTGGTGCAAACTCGATAAAAGGCTTATTGTATCCTGAGGCGTATTTGCTATTTACCCACAGAGCATTCGAGAGGATGCAAATAACGCTTAAGAAAAGCGTTTCGTGCGTGATTCAAACCTATCCTTATCTTTACCTTTCTAGGTTCTTATCTTAATCATTATCCCTATCCTTCTTATATAGACTTTCTTTTAACAAATTTTCTCAACAGTTTAACCTTTGGTTGTTACAATTACCAGTGCCCACGTCATTGCTGGAGCAAAGAGATGGCCCGGCCGTCGTAGCCAAAATCAAGCACACGTGGTTTTGGTTTAGAGGAAATGGTACGTACCCTGTTTCATTGGAACAGGGTATGACAACGTTGATTAGAAGTGTTCATAGATCATTGGCAAGAGCGGAGGTTGGTGCTCGCTCTGGAATCGGAAAAATTGGTGACTCAACGTCAAACAAGTAACTCTTATGATACACGCCTGTGTTTTTTTGAAGCCATCTGTCTACAGGAGTTCAACTCAACCTTCATATTTATTCAGCACGATTTCGAGGCCTCCCCACCACTTTATTTTCTCTCCTGATGAAACTCACTTGCCTGAATTCCTTTTTTAAGCCATAGCCTCTGAATTGCATCCATAAACTCATCTGTGGTGCCAAACACAGCTAGTAATATGATCCTTTCCTTTCCTCCGACCACCCATTCATCCGAAACAACTATTTATTCGTGTCCAAACCTCGATCTTCTTGTGTTTGAAACATTACGTTTTTTACCATCTCCGTTTCTGTTCTTATCAACATGGCGACTTGGTTTGATCCACAACTGAAGCCTTTACTTGCCCAACATCCAAGGCCAGTTCATATAACAATGAAACTCCGCATCATCAATCCATCAAACAATTATATGAAGAAATTCTGTCCAAATCAGCCAGTTGTCTTTATAACTATTATGATCAACAACAAGCTTGCATTTTTAATTCTTTTGCCTTGAAAACGGTATTAGAGGAATAAGATGTCATTTTTGTCCATCATTTACTCCGGTATTGAGGCGCAGGTGTTGCCTCTGACACCACATCCAACGCATGAAACAGGTGACTAGCAATCCAATCATCTTCAAGGGGGCATGTTATATACCAGAATATTACTTTTTGGTGCTTTATTAGCTTCATATTTCGGTGCAATGCTCTTCGCCTCTCCTTGTCCCTTCAACCAAATGATTATGTATGTTATTCACAATGTCATCAAGAGTAACAGTGAATTTCCAGCAGGCATACCACCTCTTTATGTGCTAAACCATGCTTGATACAGGCACACAAGCATTGCAATCAATCATTCAATAGCACAAACCATTCAAACTGATGTTTAAGGAATTATTATGAAAACATCATAGAAAGTTATGTGAAAATACAAGTAATTCTTAATTGAAAACAAATCAATCACATGCACAATTACAATCAAATATGGAAGCATCCACAATGAACAAGACCATGAGGTTCGACAGCAGTCAATCTATGTTTTTGTAAAAGATACTGCAGCTTTAAAAACATATTCCTAGGATAGATGAAGAAATATGATGAATGTGGCTACAAATAGCTCCCCTTCTTCTTGACTAGAACAAGATACATTTCAAAACTCATCTCAATTAGGCGATAAGGATATTGCACTTCAGATTGCTTATGGAGTTGGCCATTGAACTAAGCAAACAAATTAGCCACATTTACTCCGGCCTAAACCTATAAAATGTCAATACTTTGAGAACAGCAGCAGAGGAGCCAATTTTACAACACAGTCCAAACCTTCATCAATTCACTGGAGAAGGAAAAGGGTACGTAAGCCTACAACATCTAAACATCGAAAACTGCAGTAAAGAAAGAACTTTAGGGACACATTCATCCCGATCAAGTGTTATTCCAATATTTCAATAAAGGAAACAAAATAATGAGATCTAGATCCAAAACTAGCACAAAAAGGAGGCATCATCTAATAAAAAAAACCTTATTATTTATTCCAAATCAAAAGGGACCAAAGAATGAGAGAGAGAGAGAGAGAGAGATAACTTCCTTGTTGGAGATCTCGAACTGGTGGGGGAGGATGAAGTTGAGGGCGGGCTTGGAGGGGATGGAGATGGCTCCACGAACGCCGCGTCATCCGCCGCCGCCGCCGGGACGTCGGCAGAGAAGGCCCCGGGGGCACCGCGGCCGCTCCCGAAGGATCGGATCGGAAGACGCCGGGAATACGCATACGTACACATGGATACGTACAAACATGCATGCATAGCATGCAGATCTATAAATGTAATTAGTTCTTATAATCTTATTCGTCGTCTAATGACCATGATTAAGGGTAGCTTGATGAATTAGGTTTTGGATTGCGTGAAAATTGAGCCAAGCTTAAATTTAGGTCACGAGAGGAAAATAATTTCAAGTCATAAAAATATGGACTCTATGAATCTCGTCCGGCAACAAACTTGCACATAAGTTATCATGCGAGATAAGATATTTGATTTTTTTTTTCTTTAGATCCATAATTTTTTTTATTAAGAATTTAATCAATGTTATTTAAATTATTAAGATCATTTAAATATCAGTTTATTTGAACTGGGCTTTTAATTCAAACTTGTATCAATTGAGTTGAGTTTGATTTAACATAGTTCAAAACTAAGTTAGATTTAAGCATGCAAATGAGCAGAATTCAAACCTATCATTTGATTTTCGCTTATACTTAAGTTGCTTGTGAACAATTAGTTTTAGCGATCATGTGGTATTTAGATTTTTGAAAAACTTTATTAATTTGGAGCCTAAATTATTCTACTTATATCAGATACATTCCATCGTATATATTTATATTCTATTTTACATAAATAAAATAAAAATATTTTCTTAAAATAATAGTTAAGATAATAGCATCTCTATAATTTTATATATTTATATTTTGAGCTTAATCAAATCATGCTTGTTTAAATTAAGTCTAGCTTTATCTTGGCTGATTAGCTAACTGAGTAGGTTAAAATTTAAGCCAAACTTCTGAGCCAACAAGGGTGGACCTTGATCATAAACTTCAAGCTTGAGAATAATCTCAAGCTGTTCTTAGAACACATTTTGAAAAATTAGAAAGAGAGAGAATAACAGAAAGCACAAGCAGCAGAAATTTTAGTACCTATGTCAACATTAAAAAAAAGAATAAGCAAATTAAGCCATTGATTTTCTTGTCATTAGAATGATAAGGGATCTTCTTTCTCCATCACTTCTAATGCATCTCTTTCACTGAAAATATTTGGTGATGAAATAGTCTTCACGTTGATAAATAGACCACCTCTTTTGGCACCAAGTGGAGGAGATTTTAGGGTCTACATGGAAGGGATTCTGCCCGGCTAAGACAGCCCCCAAAATCTGAGTTTATTTAGAATGATGAGTGATACTGATGGCGAGAAAATTTCACTTGCTGAGAGATTATTAAGGGGGATGCCGACATTGAAATAAGGATGTTGATGAGCAAAGAGAGCCACTTGCTTACAGATTTGTTTTTGGAGAAGGATTAAGCTTAATTGTGTAAAGTTAGAAGGAAAGATTGCCTTGGCAGTGCTCCAATGAAATCATGAAAAGATGAACCAAATAAAAACAGAGGATCCTATTTTAACTACCATCCCATGTCATCCAGATCCTTTGACAGACCTTGAAGGCTTAATTTTCAGTTCATCCATCCACTGCATCCCAGATCAGCAATGCATGCAAATATGTCAAAGAAATCAGTCCTTAATCCATACAATAAATTATGGTTCATATGCATCGCCTCATCTCCCAAGTCTATGGCAGCGACCAACCCTTTCAAACTAAGGAGGGAGGAGGGTTTCAATTAGGGGTGGCATGGCAAATCATATCAGAAGGTTATTAAAAGATGGTGCTAACTTAAGAGTAATAACAGCAAATACCAAATGAATCAATTCAATTCAAACCCAACTAGTCGATTAATTGCATGAGAAAAATAAATACAAACTCAGCCTGTATATTATACGGACTACACAACGTGATCCTTAACCCGTTGAATAATCAAGTTGTATTTTAGATTGACACAAATGCATGTTCTATTTTCAACATGTATAATCTACAATCAAATGTTACTCTAAACTGTACAACCTATTTGATACCATTTCGAGCATAAAATAATTATATAATAACTAAATATAAAATTATGCATCAATCCACTTTCATCCATTGGGATTCACAAATAATGATCTTAATCGTTAAAAATTATAGGGTAAAATTAACTTTAATAAATTAAACAGATTTAGTGGATTGTGTTATATAAATTGACTCATTTAATGTTCAGATCAATTGAAGGTTAATTTTGAATTAGTTGATCAATATGTTTAATGTATTCATGAATTGTATGTTGGGTAATGGGTCAATAGGTTTGGAATACATCCAAATGGGCTTTGAAAGCCCATTACTTCACAATTTGGATGAATGAGAAATTGAGAGAATATTTAGTCCATATCGAAAAAATTAAGAAAAAGGTTCAGGAAACCTCTTCCATCATGCTTAAATTTCTTAGGCTCATCATATGCATCACCTCCATGCATGCGCATGTGAAGGACGCAATGGGCGCTTTGTAGGTGCACTTTGCATATCGCACATGACGAGGGGCTTGAGGGAGTGCAACCACCTATCGGATCATGTGATCATTAGATCACGATGGTGAAACGATATATCGGAACGTAGATTGGCTTATCTGATCGATTGATCATCATATCACGATGTGAAACGATATATCAAGGGCTGATAGTTGATCAAATCCGATCAATTCAATTTAAATCAATTAAACCGTAAGGATGCATCCAAAAGACACCTAAAGGCTATATATATAGGACCTTAGACCTTTACATTTCATTAAATCTAATTCAATTCCAATTCCTTTCCTTTCTTAGGCATTTGCATACTCTCCTAAGGAAAGTATAGCTATAGTGCATAAAAAAGAGAGAAACATTCTTGGTTCAAAATTTTTGATAAATTATAGTGCTGCATTCATTAAAAGAAGACTATTATATTCTGAAAGACAATCGTCATACAAATCGTAAGCACCGTTACGGAATGACATTATCTTAAGGACATAGAGTGTAACTCTAAACTCAGTTTTATCAATTAGGTAGCCACAATCTGCGCCATCATTGTACCCAAAATTGGCACCTATAATTTCAGGCCATAAGTGGTTCCTTGGAGGGGCTAATGGTCAGCAGAGAATGGTGGAGAACAGCATTCAAATGGGAAACACCTAGGGTCAAGAAGGGTCAAGGACAAAACAAACGCCAAAACAAAACAAAAGGAACTTGCTTTGACCACACCACCACTGCATGCTTCCCTGAGCCTAAAGTAGGAACCAGGAAAATTCCTGGAGTGCAATGCTTTTTGAAGTTATGATAGTACACAGGGGAGCCTATAACACCCCTAGAAAGCAAAAGTAGAGACTACAAAGTAGCGGCTGCAGATGGTGGAGTCATGTTAAGAGACGTATGACTTGTATTCATCCAGTTAGATTTGATCGTTCAAAGGAAAGGAGGGGTGAAGAATATTTCCTAGGCTCATGTCAATCCAAGGCATGCCATGCCAAAGGTCTCTGAGGATGTCAGAATGGTAATGGTCTCACATGGACCACGCCCACCGAGTTAGAGATCCTCGAGCCCGGTTAAGCATCCCCCACACACACACTCGGAGAGAGCAGATAAAACTTAAAATGTAAGCTATGGAGTTTCCGTTCATACTTTGACCATATTTTAGTTCATGTTGAAGAAGTAAACTGGGCGAGAGATTTTAAATACTAACCATAACCGAGTCTGTAGACTGGTCATCTATAGCTTAAGCATGAAGAGAAATCCTTGAGTGATTAGAACTGACGGGAAACATGTAAAGCTTCTCTGCACACCAGAACAAAACCAGATATGGCCAAATACACTCTTCCATTTAACCTAAAAGCACATTGCAAGTGCCACCCAATCTTAAGCTTTGCACATGAACTCTTTTTCTAACTCTCTTGGTCAACTCAACATTGTGTTTTTGCGCTTGTCCTGTTGGTTCCCTGCAAATTTTGAGAATGCCAGCCAACCAAAAAAAACCATTCAAGTTTGAGGAACTCAGATTTGTATCAAAGGGTTAATTTTCAAAGCCAAAGAATTAAGCTCATATGGATGGTGGTCATGAGAAGTGTCTGAAAAAGTTACACTGCTAGGGGTTCAAGAGAAATGAAAACAATGAGAGAATAATGAGGCCAACTCCAAACAATGAAAAAAACACTAGCGATACAGATAACAAAATCTTCATCTTGGAATGTCATGATTTCAATATGATGCCTTCTTTAGGTACAATGGGTGCATGGCTATCATAAAATCATAACAGCTATATTTCCTCTCCAGTCCATAAGCAATGTATGTCATTATAAAAATTTTACAATGCTCATTACACATAAAAAAACGTCCAAGGAGCAGTAGATGACCTCAAATACACTCTATGTTGTTACAAATTTTCAAAAGCCTTGACAGATCAACACAAGCATCAGAAACCATAAAACACGAAGCCTCAAATCACAACAATGCAGAAGTTCAAACAAATTAATGAGATACCTGTGGTGGAGCTTTTCTGCTACTTATGGTTTCCCTTCTTCTTCAGTAGGCTCCCAAACTTGTGGAGCAAAGCCTTCTTCTTCTTTTGCTGCTGCTGCTGCTGCTTGGTGGTGAAGTAACCCCATTATCAGAATTTTCAGTTAATAATCCATTCATCTGATCAAGGCTGCCGCTGCCTATTTTTGAGTCTAAGTCATCATCTATTGATTCCACCTCATGCTCCCTCTCCGACGCAAGATCCTTGTCCACAACCTTGCAACTTTCCCACATGTCAGCTTCCGCAGGTTCCTGCTCAACATGTTGATCTCTATTCCCATTAGCTTCTTGGGGTTTTGGTTCTTCTGCATGGCAATCTTCAAGCTTTCCTGAAGGTACTTCTGACTTCATTTTTTCTGCTTCACTCTCGTTGGCATTTGTGTTGGGAAATTTAAAAGTGTTTGGCAGTAGGTCATGATCTTTTTCACTGTTTGATAGTTCACCATTTTCCTCAGTTTTCTCAACGGTGGCCTCTGTGACCAATGCAGACAACTCTTTGACTTTCTCTAGGGCAGCTGCTTCCCGGATCCGAAGGTCATCATTCTCCTGAGTGATACTCTGCAGCTCATTCTCCTTGTCCAATAACCTTTCCTTCAACAGCAAACTCTCAGCCTTTGCTGCTTCTGCTGCTTCATTGGCAGCTGTTACCTTGGATTCAGCTTCTCTTAGCTTAGTCATCATCTGGGCTGAATCATCCTTTGCAGTCTTTGCTTCAAGCTCTGCTCCTGTGAGCGCATCCACCACCTTTGCCATTTCAACCTTGAGAGAAGCAAGTTCTTCTTCCGACTTTTTAATGGCAGTCATGAAATTAAGCTCCTTTTCTTCCCACTCACCACTTGAGCTGTTGGCTTCTGTTTCAAATCTTTCTACAGTTTTCTTGAGGCAAACAATCTCATATCTCGCTTCATCAAGCATCACCTCATACCTCTCTTCCGTGTTCTTGAGAGCTGATTTCAACTGCTCTATCTGAGCATGGGCATCTTCAATTTCAACTTGCTTTGTTAAAAGTCTTTCTTGAGTTTCTCTAGCTTCAGTGGACACCTCATGCAATGCTGAAGCTAAACCTTCCATTGCTTTCTTCACCCTTTCCCCTTCCTCTCTAGTGACATCAAGCTCATCAATCATTTTTTTCCTTTCCTCTATCAGGCTTTCAATGTTCGATGCCACAGCCTTCTCATTATTAAGTGCCTGCAACTTTTCCTCCTCCAGTGCCTGGAGTTCAGATCTTAATACTTCAATTGTTTTCCCCATGTCCAATGCCTCTTGCTGGGCTAAACCAAGATGCCTATCTGATTCGTCAAGATCAGTTTTGAGCCTAGCAACCTCAATATCCAAGGATTCCATCTTTCCTTTAAGAGCAGCGATCTCAGATTCAGCATCTTCCAACAAAGCATTGCTCTCCTCCAGCTGTTTCATTGTGTATGCCAGGGAATCTGATGAGGATTTTTCAGACTGCTTGGATTCCTCAACCTGAACCTCTAACAAATCTGCCTTCTTCTTCCATTCATCAGCGAGTTTAGTTGAATCTGATTCAGCCTTCTTCGCATCAACCAGCTCAATCTGAAGCCCTTCAGCCAATGATTCCATCTCAATCAACTTCTCCTCAGCTGCCCTTGCTCTCTCAAGTTCCTGTTTCAAACTGTCAACTTCAGCATCCAACTTCTTAACCATTTCCGCTGCTTCATTATTCATGTTCTCCAGCTTAGAATCCAGTAAGGATTTTAAACAGTTGATTTCCCCAGTCAAAAGATCCACCTTCTCTGCATTAATTTCGGCAATTTTCATAGCATCATCAGCATGGCTGAGGGTTGTGTTCTTAGCTTCAGTTGCAATTGCTAGATCATGTTTCACTCTCTCAAGTTCCTGAGTTACAGAAAGCAATGCCGAGAGATCCAAAGCATGTTGGTTTTGGGCATTCTCGAGCTCCTTCCGCAATTGTTCCTCCTTTTTATGAGCAGCTTCAATGCCCACTTGCTCCAATTCATCTGCACGGAACTTCTCAATCTCCAAGCTCTCCTCGGCCCTCTTCTGACCAACAATAGCTTCCTTGAGCTTCTCATTTGCATCATCAGCCAATCTCTTTGCATCCTTCAATTCCTCAAGAACTCGGGTCTTCTCTTGCTCGACTGAAGCCAACTGCTCCTTTGCTTTCTTCAGTTCTTCCTGAGCTGCATCCAACTTTGCCTGAAGCTCCGATCCCTTCAATGTTCGCAGATGTTTCTACGATCGAAAACCAAATTCCAAACAATTAGAAAAGGCATATATATCAAGGCAGTCGATTAAAATGACTTGGGGCAAATGCAACAGATTTTGATTGTCTTACATCAGGAGGAGTACTGGTTTTAGTGGCAGGCTTCGATTCTACTGATTTCGGTGATCGATCAACCGAAAAGCGAGGCTTTTGCACGGGGGATGGTGACGCAGAATCTGACCTGGTGGATCCAGCCCTACCCAATTTGCTAACCCTAGGGGTAGCTGGTGTGGTTTTGCTATTTGGAATGTCAGATAAGCCAGATCTGTCCAAAATCCAAATCTCATAGCCTTAGAATTCCACATTTCAAGTCTATGGCATGACATAATAATAATGCAAGAGATCTCAAACAGAGATCCCGGTATCCAGCATGCACAAGTAAATCACAGCATCAAATCCAGACCTAAACCCTAGAGAGAGAAAAAGAAAACAAGGGTCACAGACAGGAACCAAGTTGAGATCCACTAAATCCAAGAACTCAAATTGGGGTTTGCCACATCCACAGTAAGTTCAAAGGAATAGAACAAACATAACATTGCTCCAGAAATGAGGACTAAACAGTAAAAGAAGCATCTTGGTTCTCCAACCAACCAAAGTACCCGCAAACCCAATATCCCAATTTGGGAATTTTACAACCAGATCAAGCTCAATGAACCGGGGAGATCCAAATGAACGAGAATCCCTGTGCCTGATGCATAGCCCAAAAAACTTGAACCATAAAAGAAGCATCTTGCCAACCATATCAACAAGGAAACATCCTGAATCCCACCAAATGGTCGTTCTCACAAAAAAAAAATGAAGAAATCCAAGATGAAGCAAAACCCAGCGGTTAACAGAACTTAAACACACAAAAAAACAGGAAAAATAGGGGCTTGAAGAAGAACCAAACAAGGACATGAGTTCATTTGCGTAGATCTGTTACTCACTTGGATTTGGAGGGAAGCATTGTCACCAGAGACAGATGCCACCAGGACGGGAGCTTTGAGGAGCCTGGAGAAGGGAAATGCTGGGGCTTATCACAGAGCAGAAGGGAAAGGAAAGGAAACAAGAGAGAGAGAGAGAGAGAGAGAGAGGTCTCTTGCCAAATGCCCCGGTTACCCACGAGCCCTGGGAAATAGCGCCCTCTCTCTCTCTCTCTCTCTCTCTCTCTCTCCCGCTCCGTGCGGCTTTTTGGAGGGGGTAAAAAGGGTGTTGATAATTGCATTACCAAAAAAGCCAGTTGCAAGGCTACGTAGCAGTAAGAAGATCCAACCATCTAACGTGGCAGGAATTGATTGGTTAGTATTCAGTTCATTGACCAATTATCTCGAACCGCGTCAGCGCCACGTTGGATAGGAGAACTTGGGTGACGTAGTTGGGCTATCGTAGTTTTCCTAGGAATATTTGATCAGAACACTCCCAATTTGTTTAAGAAGCACGTGCTTTCGTCCCTTCCAATTCCAATTTCCAACGGCAAGTCAAGACCAAGAGATGCCAAGCAAGAGTATCATTAAGTTAATCAGAGTTTACTTAGCAAATTATAAAATAATCAAAAATACATATTAATCTTATGGCACCAAAATTTACCCCTAGATTACCTAAAAGGGGAAGAGGGGTACAGAGTACAGACCGGGGCATGTTCTGGACTTGCCAACAAAGTGACCTCCCACTCTGGGAAAGCCTGTTTTTTTCTGAAAAAAAAAGGACCTTCTTTTTGGTTCCAAGAGTCCACCCATTGATGCATCAAAGGTGTGTGGTTGGTGGATGTCAGGAGGATGAATTTTTTTTGTTCATTGTGTAAGCTAGTGATGATTGAGCTCCTCTAATTTTTTAATTCAGAACTGCTATGAGGCACAACTTCATGTTGATGCCTAACATGCCATGTTGCATGCCAATGATGCAACAAAATTTTTTTGATGCTAATGTTTGCCCTGGCTAATTAATTTATTAGCTAATTTTTAGAGTGGTATAATAAGTTAACATCACTAGAATGTTGCCTAAATTATTTTTTGGAATAAGGATACTAATTTACCTAGTGACCTCAAAATGTTCGTCCTAATTATGGCTTTAAGATGCAAAGATAGCCAATGCATATATGGATATAATTGGGCTGTGCGGGGTAGCAAAATTCTATCTCAAATTAAATTAGATATATTAAAAGATGAAGATTTTGAAGAAAAAAAAAATCTAAGTTATTAATATAATCTGTTATGACTGAATTTCTCATGGATCAAAAATTATCTATCTTCCAGTTCCTATTATACAAATCAAATCATTTCAAATGAATTAATAATTTAAATAATATGATAGTGTGCCATTCTGGATTCCGATTCATAAGTTAAAGCATTGCCTTATTTAAATTGTTTTTTCTTCTAAACAACTAAATGAATCTCAAGAGACATATAAAATGTTTGCAGGTTAGAGCAATGATTTTATTTATGGTCCGAACCTTTTTTTTATCATTATGTTCCACATTTAAGCTAAACACCCCTTACCCCCTTTTCTCTCCACTAATTGTTTTGGACAGTAGTTGGCCTTCATTATGACCGATGTGAAGAACCGCAATGTTAATCATAGTATGTAATATTTGAATCATATGTTGGTGCATTCGAAGTTTTGTTACTTATGCAGCAAATAGGTGCAAATTCAATAATTTTAATAGTAGGATATCATGTTTTTATTTGTGTCGCGTCCAGACCCAATATGGGATTCAGAGTGGCAACCCACCGCATGCCTGGCATGCAAGGCATCCTATACCAATCCAATTTATTCAAGAAAGAATAATACTACTATGTCATTCAGAGTCAAATATTTTAGTACAAGCCATAATTATGAGTTTTGGGCTATATGCCTATCATACATAAATCAATGGGTTATAACAAAATGTTGGATCTTAATTTCTCTCATAGAAGCTTCAACTATCCCAAATCCCATTCTTCAGTCTTGTGGCTCTGAAAAACATTGTGAGATTTATATGAGCTCACACTCAATAAGTAAGCTTACTATCATGTAAAATAATCATTTCATCATTTCAAGATATTATCAAATCACATTTTCATGTATAAAACTTCCAATTTCAAATACATTTATCATGTTATTAAAACATGCATATCATCAGCTCAAATAATTTTGGAAGCTTAATATACAATAAATACTGAAATATGCGATGTAAACAAACCCACTGTATTATATTGTTGTTTTCTTATGTGTCCCACGGCCCTACAACACCCATCTGGTGTATCACTCTTTAATGTCCCCTAAGAGGAAGATCCTGGTACCAGCGTTATGCCATATATCATAATCAATCACAACACATCTCTAGATGTGTGTGCGCTATACCATATATCAATCACATCACATCTCTAGATGTGTGTCCTTCACATATCTTCCCTGTGGAGGTGGGTCCCATATCACTTGGCATTTCACATCATTTCACATCGTATGAGAACCGCGACACATCATCATCATATTTGTATGTAGCACATCATGCATCATCATGAGCCTAAGTTCCTCATATCACATATACAGTGGTTTGTACATTCATAGCATAAAAATACATTAATAGTACAAGTATATTTTGCAAAGCCAAAATAATCACATCATTCAATTTTTGCACATTTATATTCCATTACTTTGCAAAATATTAGCAATCACATATAATTATAACAAATGTCCAATTGTATACTCGGGGTACTATTTATCAAATTAAATAACAGAACTTCATTTTGTCTCATGTCATAAACATGCATACAGCTATAAATCCAAAGATTTATATATTAAATAATTTATAAAATCATGATAATTAGCTTACTTACCATAAATGGCTTAAATACAAATAATGCAATATATATCCGTATAGTATTTAAATACATAATTTTTATATTTAATAAATTATGAAAATTATAATAAATGGCTTACTTACCTCTAATTCTAAACTGTAAATCAGCTATGTGGATCTGGTTACTACAGCATTAATTTTCATAATTAAATCTCAAAAATTGGAATAATGAAGCATCCCCTAAGGTCTACCAGTCTAATCCTGGGCCCAACTTTGGGCTCGAATATCTTCTAATATATAAGCCCGAATGGGGAAATAAAAATATCCCGAGAAACTAGAATCAACGCCGAATCGGATCATATTTTTATTTATCCATTCCTGGCCCAATACATGACCCAAAATGCAGCGCCAAAATAGCTGTGAGCTGGCCCAATAGGGCCCAACGTGGGACGGCCCAGCCGGCCCACGTCCTCTTCTTCCCCACCCCCTCCCCTGTTTCATCCGAAAAGGGGGGAGTCGTGCCGGTAGCCAAGGTCGCCGCCGCCAATCCCTGGGCAGCCCAGCCACCGGCGACGGGCCAAAGCCGGCCGCCCGCGCCGCCTCCCTCTCCCTCTCTTTCTCCCTCATTTCTCTACTTCTCTCTCGATCGTCCGCGGCTTGGAACCGTGTCAGTGGCACGGCCGGCCACCACGGCCGGCCGGACCCTCACCGAACGGTGGCCCGCCGTCGTGAGGTCCCCTGGCCGCCGCCCAGGCCCGGCGAGGCGACGGCCACTCCGCCGGGCCCGAATCAAGCCGTGAACCGGCTTGGTTCCATCCCCCCCTCTCTCTGTTTTCTCTCATTCTCTCTCTGATTCTCTCTCTCTCCCTCTTACCTGATGGCCGACACCGAGGGAAGGAGAATGGAGGAGGAGGGGTGCTCCCCCCTCCTTAAATCATGGCGAGGGAAGGGTTATCCCCTCTCCTGTGTCCGTGTGAAGGGGGGCGCGTCGGCGCCCCCTTTCTTGACCAACTACAGCGCCCGCTCTGCCGCGGCCGTCAACAATGACGGAGGAAGGGGGCGGTGCCCCCCTTCCTCCGTCAACAATGGCGGATCTTCACCATGTGAGGATCCGTAGACGAATAGGGGGTTCACATTCTTCCCTCCTTATAAAAATTTTGGCCTCAAAATTGATGTACTTCAAATAACATTTAGAATCCAAAGCTTTGATCATATAATTAATCTTCTTTCCATTTACATATGTTATGTTACAAACAATTGAGGATATTTCTCTTTAATTTCCTCCTCAAGTTTCCAAGTAGCTTCCCTCTCAGAATGGTTACTCCACTGAACTTTGACATAGGGAATGCTACGCCGTCTTAAAACTTGATCCTTGCGGTCCACAATACACACAGGATGCTCCTCATATGTTAGATCCTTCCTTAACCGCATGGGCTCAAATTCTATCACATGGCTGGGGTCAAAAATGTACCTCCTCAACATGGATATATAAATACATTGTGTACCCCAGAGAGTGCCAGAGGCAATGCCAGGCTATAAGCCACCTCCCCTACTTTGCTCAGAATCTCAAATGGCCCAATGTATCGTGGACTCAGTTTACCTCTAATCCCAAATCTCATCACATTTTTGGTTGGTGATATCTTCAGGAAGACATGATCTCCAACCTGAAATTCTAGCTCCCTTCTTCTCACATCAGCATAGCTCTTTGTTGGCTCTGACCTGTGCAGAGTCGTCCCTTGATCAGTTGCACCTTCTCTACTGTCTGCCGAATCAGCTCAGGGCCCAACAACTTTCTCTCTCCCACATCATCCCAACATAAGGGAGATCTGCATTTCCTACCATACAAGGCCTCAAATGGAGCCATTTGGATACTGACTTGGTAGCTGTTATTGTAAGAAAATTCCACTGAAGATAAGTGGTTGTCCCAAGCACCACCCAAGTCCATCACACAGGCTCGCAGCATGTCCTCCAGGGTCTGTATGGTTCTCTCAGACTGCCCATCTGTCTGAGGATGGAAGGCTGTGCTGAAGTTCAATTTGGTCCCCAGAGCTCTATGAAGACTCTTCCAGAATTGGGACACAAACCTAGTATCCCGATCTGATACAATAGATATGAGAATACCATGAAGCCTCACAATTTGCTCAATATACATGCTGGCCAATCTCTCACTGGAAATCCCAACTCTGAATGGTAGAAATGGGCTGACTTTGTCAATCTATCTACAATGACCCATACCACATCATTGCTCCTAGGGGTCTTAGGTAGACCAGTCACGAAGTCCATAGTGATCTTCTCCATTTCCATTGTGGAATCATCATAGATTGAAGGGGTCCTGCAGGCCTTTGATGCTCAACCTTCACTTGCTGACATACCAAATATTTGGCCATATACTGAGCAATCTCTCTCTTCATTCCCTTCCACCAAAAGTTTTCTTTTAGGTCCTTGCACATCTTGGTACCTCCTGGGTGCACCGTATAGGAGAATAGTGGGCCTCCTTCAGAATCTCTGCTCTTAGTTCCTCCACATTTGGCACACAGAGCCTATCATCAAATCTCAGGGATCCATCCTCCATTATAGCAAATTCATTTTGAACCCCTGACTTCACAGCTTCTTTAATCCTTTGCAGGTCCAAGTCTTCTTTCTGGAGGACTTGATCCTGTCTAACAGAGTTGGTTGGAGTACAAGTGCTGCCACAAGCCCATCGGACCGTTGTACTCGCAATCCAACCTCCAGCTTCTCAAGATCCCTCTGGATGTGAGGCTGAGAAGTGATCATAGAAGCTAACTCCGAGGAGGACTTCCTACTCAAGGCATCAGCTACCACATTGGCCTTCCCTAGGTGATAGTGCAGGTTCAGGTCATAATCTTTTAGTAGCTCCATCCACCTCCTTTGCCTTAAATTTAACTCCTTTTGAGTGAAGATGTATTTCAGACTTTTGTGGTCTATGAACACATCGCATGCCTCTCCATATAGATAATGCCGCCAAATCTTCAAGGCAAAAATTACAGTGGCCAACTCCAGGTCATGAGTAGGATAATTTTGCTCGTATGGCTTTAGCTGTCTGGAGGCATAAGCTATCACCTTCTCATTTTGCATCAGAACACATCCCAATCCCTTCCGAGAAGCATCTATGTATAGAGTGAATCCTCTAGATCCTGACAGAAGGGTAAGGACGGGGGCTGACACTAGGCATTGTTTCAGCTCCTGAAACTTCTCTCACACTCCTCGGTCCAGTCAAACTTCTCTTGCTTTTGGGTCAAGCAAGTCAGGGGTAGAGCAATGCGAGAAAAGCCCTCCACGAATCTGCGATAATATCCAGCCAGCCCCACGAAGCTTCTGACTTCAGATACATTGGAAGGTCGACTCCAGTTTACAACTGCCTCAATCTTCTTTGGGTCCACAGTTATGCCATTTTTAGATATTATGACCCAAGAATGATACTTGGCTCAACCAGAAGTCATACTTCTGCAACTTGGCATAAAGCTTTTTCTCCCGAAGAGTTTGCAGAACAATCTTCAGTGGTCCATATGCTCCTCCTGGCTTTTAGAATACACCAGGATGTCATCAATGAACACCACCACAAACTGGTCCAAGTATGGCTTAAAGATTCTGTTCATCAAGTCCATGAATGCTGCCGGGGCATTAGTTAACCCAAACGCATCACCAAGAACTCGTAGTGGCCATACCTAGTCCTGAATGTTGTCTTAGGCACATCCCAGCCTTGACCTTGAGTTGATGGTATCCTGACCGAAGATTAATTTTCGAGAATACCCGAGCTCCTTGGAGTTGATCAAATAGATCATCAATCCTCGCAAGGGATACTTGTTCCGCACTATTACCTTATTGATTTCTCGTAATCAATGCAGAGCCGAAGACTTCCATCTTTCTTTTTGACAAATAATACTGGAGCACCCCAAGGGAGACATTAGGTCTGATGAATCCCCGATCTAGGAGCTCCTGCAATTGGTTCTTCAACTCTTTTAGCTTAGCTGGGGCCATGCGATAAGGGGCCTTGGATATAGGTCCAGTGCCAGGGACCAAATCAATGGTGAACTCAACTTCCCGGTCTGGAGGCAATTCGGTCAAATCATCCGGGAAGACGTCAGGAAACTCCATAGCCACTGGAATATCCTCCAACTTGACCTCTTCCTGCTGAAGGTCCTTGACCACAGCAAGAAACCGTTGGCCACCTTTCTTCAAATATTTGGCTACCTGCAGTGCTGATACAAACACTGAGGCCAGGTGTTCTTGGCTTCCAATAAAACTGAATTCAGGTTGATTAGGGATTTTGAAGATCACCATTTTCCTGAAACAGTCTACTGAAGCATGATAGGAGGCCAACCAGTCCATCTCAAGGATAACATCAAAGGACTTCAGTGGAAGGACGATTAGATCAGCCTTCAACTTTTTATCCTTCAAATTAATCAGGCAAGATTTGCATACTGAGTCCATCCTCATAACATCTCCATTTGGGAATGCAATGTGCAACTCATGTTCTAGGGGAACAGGTGTCAACGATGCATTGCTGGCAAGATAAGTCTCAGATATAAACGAATGTGTGGCATCCGGATCTACTAAAGTCTGAGCATAAGTGTTGCCTACTTTAATTGTCCCTGATCACAAAGTTTAGTTATCTTAGATGTCATATAGCTGATCCTACTTATCCTTCATGATCAATGCATTATATCGCATATGAACAAAATAATCTTAAAGGAGTACTTAGGTAACATGTATACCTGCCACAACGGAATTAGAAGCGGCAGCATCCTGTTTGGGTGAGGGTGAAGACCATTCCCTGGGTTCTCGGCTGCTGCTGTTCATCCCCAGATTTGGAGAAGGCAGCTGATCTCTCGAAGGGGACAAGTGGCCATCTTGTGATCTACTTTCCATATATGAAGCAGGTACCTCTCGGCCCACGGCACTGCCTGCCCGGGTGGAAGTTCCCGCATGAGGGCAACGGGTCTCCTTACCCTTCGGTCCTGAGGGGGCTGATATGTATCTTTCTTCTTGGCCTGCCCCAAAGACTGGCTCGAAGGAGACCCCTTCCTCTTCCTCTGTAGCTCCCACTCTTCTGGTTCCTATTCATGTCTCTTTCATCACCAGGGCTTTACTCACCATAGCATAATATGTGGAGAGTTCAAATGCATTGACTGCTTGCCTCAGTTTGGGTCGTAGTCCTTCAGTGAACCTGGTGATCTTGGCTCTCTCAGTGGTCACTATTTCCGGAGCAAACCGGGCTAGCCTAGTGAACTCGGCTTCGTATTGGGCCATAGAGAGATTCTTCTGCTCCAGCTCTAGAAACTCAGACTCCATCTGTCTTTGCACACTACTGGGGAAGTATTTGTTGAAAAAGACCTCCTTGAACTCCCTCCAGGAAACAGCCTATCCACCCAATCGCTGCTCCATATGCAACCACCAATCATATGCCTCCCCTTGAAGGAGGTAGGTGGCAAATCTAATCCGCTCCTCCTCCTGGCTACCATGGGCCCTGAAGGCCTTCTCTATCTCCCTCATCACCCCTCAGCATCAGCGGGGTTGGTGGATCCAGAGAAGGGAGCAGGGGCTAAGCTCTTAAACTCAGCAAAGCTCCGACCTCCTCCTTGCCAGGGTTGCGGAGCGAGCTGGACTGGTGGTTCAGGTTCGACTCGCGAGGTTGCAGAGTAGGAGGGATGGGCTGAGCAGGCACAACTTGTTGGATCTGCTGCTGCATAGCCTGCACCATTTCCACAAGGACCTGAAGTAT
>UESW01002226.1:206487-225230 GCA_900491605.1 Calamus simplicifolius
AATCGCTGCTCCATATGCAACCACCAATCATATGCCTCCCCTTGAAGGAGGTAGGTGGCAAATCTAATTCGCTCCTCCTCTTGGCTACCATGGGCCCTGAAGGCCTTCTCTATCTCCCTCATTCACCCCTTAGCATCAGCGGGGTTGGTGGATCCAGAGAAGGGAGCAGGGGCTAAGCTCTTAAACTCAGCAAAGCTCCGACCTCCTCCTTGCCAGGGTTGTGGCGGAGCGAGCTGGACTGGTGGTTCAGGTTCGACTCGCAGAGGTTGCAGAGCAGGAGGGATGGGCTGAGCAGGCACAACTTGTTGGATCTGCTGCTGCATAGCCTACACCATTTCTACAAGGACCTGAAGTATCTCAGTCTGGCGCTGTTGCTGGCCATTGCCAGCCACATTAATGGAACCAGAACCTCCAGAAGTTTGCTGGCCTCCCTGCTGGCCAGAGTCACCAGCTTGAGAACCTCCAACTTGTCGCATACTTCTGGTGTGACGAGGCATGATTATTCCTGTCAAGTTTGGTTCCAATCAATATCTTTACAAACCCCTAAGTTTTCAAAACATATTTATTTTCAAAAAATATCTTCTTAGAGTTGTTACTCTCCCAGTGTCATCCTACTATTTTGCCTAGTGTCATTTTATGTTTGTCCCTAAGGTCAAACCTAAGCTCTGATACCAACAGAAGCTGTCACGCTTCAGACCCAATGTGGGATCCAGGGGTGGCAACCCGTCGCATGCCTGGCATGCAAGGCGTCCTATACCAATCCAATTTATTCAAGAAAGAGTAATACCACTATGTCATTCAGAGTCAAATATTTTAGTACAAGCCATAATTATGAGTTTTGGGCTATATGCCCATCATATATAAATCAATGGGGTTACAACAAAATGTTGGATCTTAATTTCCTCTGATAGAAGCTCCAACTACCCCAAATCCCATTCTTCAGTCTTGTGGCTCTGAAAAACATTGTGAGATTTATATGAGCTCACACTAAATAAGTAAGCCTACTATCATGTAAAATAATCATTTCATCATTTCAAGATATTATCAAATCACATTTTCATGTATAAAACTTTCAATTTCAAATACATTCATCATATTATCAAAACATGCATGTCATCAGCTCAAATAATTTTAGAAGCTTAATTATACAATAAATGCTGAAATATGCAATGTAAACAAACCTACTGTATTCATATTGTTATTTTCTTATGTATCCCACGGTCCTACAATACTCATCTAGTGTATCACTCTTTAATGTCCCCTAAGAGGAAGGGTCCTGATACCAATGTTATGCCATATATCATAATCAATCACAACACATCCTCTAGATGTGTGTGCGTTAGCCATATATCAATCACATCACATCCTCTAGATATGTGTCCTCCACATATCTCCCCATGTGGAGATGGGTCCCGTATCACTTGGCATTTCACATCATTTCATTCGTATGAGAACCGCGGCGACACATATCATCATCATATTTGTATGTAGTACATCATGCATCATCATGAGCCTAAGCTCCTCATATCACATATACAGTGGTTTGTACATTCATAGCATAAAAATACATCAATAGTACAAATATATTTTGCAAAGCCAAAATAATCACATCATTCAATTTTTGCATATTTATATTCCATTACTTTGCAAAATAGCAATCACATATAATTATAACAGATATCCAATTATATACTCGGGGTACTATTTATCAAATTAAATACAGAATTTCATTTGTCTCATGTCATAAACAAGCATACAACTATAAATCCAAAGATTTATATATTAAATAATTTATAAAATCATGATAATTAGCTTACTTACAATAAATGGCTTAAATACAAATAATGCAATATATATCCATATAGCATTTAAATACATAATTTTTATATTTTAATAAATTATAAAATTATAATAATGGCTTACTTACATCAGTATGCTAATTTCAAACTGTAAATCAGCTATATGGACATCTGGTTACCTATAGCATTAATTTTCATAATTAAATCTCAAAAATTGAAATAATGAAGCATCCCTTAAGGTCTACCCAGTCTAATCTGGGCCCAAATTTAGGCTCGAATATCTCCAATATATAAGCTCGAATGGAAAATAAAAATATTCCGAGAAACTAGAATCAACGCCGAATCGGGTCATATTTTTATTTCTCCATTCCTGACCCAATATAGGGCTCAAAATATAGCCCCAAAATAGCTCGTGAGCCAGCCCAATAAGGCCCAACATGGGACGGCCCAGCTGGCCCACGTCCTCTTCTTCCCCACGCCCTCCCCTGTTTCACCCGAAATAGGGGGGAGTCGTGCCGGCGGCCAGGGCCGCCACCGGCCAATCCCTGGGTAGCCCGGCACCGGCGACCGGGCCAAAGCCGGCCACCATCACGACCGCCTCCCTCTCCCTCTCTTTCTCCCTCTATTTCTCTCCTCTCTCTCTCTCTCGCCCGTCCGCGGCTTGGAACCATGCCGGTGGCACGCTGGCCGACCCTCACCGAACGGTCGCCCGCTGCCGGTGAGGTCCACTGGCTGCCGCCTAGGCCCGGTGAGGCGACGGCCACTCCGCCGGGCCCGAACCAAGCGTGAACCGGCTTGGTTCCATCCCCCTCTCTCTTTGTTTTCTCTCATTCTCTCTCTGATTCTCTCTCTCTCTCTACGTGATGGCCGGCACCGGGGGGAGGAGAATGGAGGAGGGGTGCTCCCCCTCCTTAAATCATGGAGAGGGGAGGGTTATCCCCTCCCCTGTGTCCGTGTGAAGGGGGCGCGTCGGCGCCCCCTTTCTTGACTAGCTACGGCTCCCGCTCTGCCGCGGCCGTCAACAATGGCGGAGGAAGGGGGCGCCGCCCCCTTCCTCCATCAACAATGAAGGATCCTCACCATGTGAGGATCCGTAGATGAACAGGGGGTTCACAATTTGATTTATATTCTAAGAGCATTCCAATTATTCTAATTTTGATTTTCACATGCTTTTAATTAGCTTCTTAAATTACATAACCTATCATATATTTAGCTTATTGTTTACATTGCTAATTTTCAAGTCATAGTGTGTGATGTCCTTGTAGGGTAAGATGTCTCAGGTTACAATCCTTCATTCAAGTTGCTGAAAATTTGGATAGCCGTATGATGTTTGTAATAATCTATGTTAAACTCATTCACTAAGTAGGCAAAAAGAAGGCAATGTGTCATCAATGCATTCAAAGAATGATGACATAAATCTCCGAGCACATGGTGAAGAATATAGATATAAAGAAAAGGAGGCCAATTAGATAATCATCGCATTGTTGTGGATATTGTCAATTGAACGGCAAAAGCAAAATTATAATCATACATTAAAAAATAACTTAAAAAAACCTTAAAATTATAAAGAAGTATTATTAAATAGAGCTTGCATTAGGTTTTGAAAAATGCCATCCTTGAGTTGGTTGAAAAATGATGAGTTCTACTGAGTTCGCATCAATCATGGCAAGAGTTGATGGTTACAAGGTTATGTAGATAAAAAAGGTTTCCTTGTTGATAAAGCTAGGAACATGATTGCAGGTGAGATTACTTGGACAAAAGATGATGCTTCTTGGCTTGACTTCATGTGATCTTGTTTGTTTACGATTTTAAATTTCATGAGATGGATTGAAATGGAACGTATGATAAGATGTATCGATTGAAACATTGAATAATGAAGAAATAATTTCATTTTGGCACTGAAGTTAATAATTCATCGTGACATCTCACGAGGAGTCCTAAGACTTAAAAAATCATGTTCTCTGACTTCTTGGTTCCTTGATCACCATGAGAACATTTGGAGGCCAAGTCCCCTGGTCCAGGATGTTGAAACTGTGTCAAGTGCAAGTAAATGAAGAGATAGAGGCTGCCCATGGAAAATGGATAATTAAGAAATGGTCTGCTTCATTGTGATCATATATATATATATATATATATATATATATAGAGGTACCCATGCTATTTATCGGTTATCTCGTCGTCTTATGATGATAAGACGTAGACTATCCAGATGAACAGGTTGAAGGTTGTTGACCCAATTGAGGATTTTGATGATTAACAAAACTATTTGAGTATAACATTTGATGTTACTAATGATTTTGATTAAGTTTTTCAGATTATAAGTCTATTTGATGATCAAAATCAAGAAGGAAATCAAGTTCTGGTTTGAATCTAATGTCAAGGTAAGACTGCAGACATTAGAGTCGACACATGGAATCGCAGAGCCGACTCCGAAAATGGCACAGACTTAGAGTCGACTCCGGGACTGTGAGAGCCGACTCTATCAGAAACAACAGAACGATGGATTTTCAGGCCACGACTTAGAGTCGACTCCCAGACTGTTAGAGTCGACTCCAGAAGAATTTTGTGTCGACCCCAGAAAAGTCAGAGACGACTCCAGATCGAGCGGATTAAATTATTTCGAGTTAGAGCCGACTCCAGAAAAGTTAGAGCCGACTCCAGAATGTCAGACACGGCTCCAGAACTGTCAGAACGACTCTAAACTTTATCTTTATCTATTTTAATCCCAACGGCTATTGTTATTTATGGATCTAATCCTTTTTCACTTGCTTCTAACGGATAGTTTCACACTATTTGTGGATTAATCGGATCTATAAGAAGAGGGTTGATTGCATCCCAAAAGAAGAGAAGAGAGAGGCAAAAAGAAAAGAATAGAGAAAATTTGAGATCTATCAGAAAAGAAAAGAGGGAAAACCTGTAAGGAAAGATCATACTCATTCCCCAAAAGAAGAGAAAGATTCCAAGCCTTTGCTGTTCTATTTAGAAGAAATCTCAAGAGAAGGAAGAAGCCCTAGTTTTTCTGATCTTCTGAGCTCAAGAGCATATTCAAAGGAAGATCCATTCAAAGGAAGAGAAGGAAGAAGCCACCAAGATCTTCGAATCAGGCTTTGGTTCCTAATCTCTATTTATTGTTTCATTATTGTATATTTGCTCATTGAAGGAGCAGTTTGCTTTTGTAAAATCAAATACTGTTTGCTGGGTCAATCTGGTGATTGATTCAGTTGAGGCTGTTAGCCTTGTGCAAGCATTAGCTTGTGGTTTTAGGTTTTGTGCTGGTGAGCCTTGAAAACCAGCTGGGTTCGTTGTGCACCCGGGAAAACAACAAGTTTGAGTTGTGAGCTTGCAAAACAACTCTGCTGTAATCAGTTTGATTATAGTGTGGACCCAAGAGGTACTTGGGAGTGGACGTAGGTGTAGGTACACCGAACCACTATAAAATCTATTGTGTTTGCCGTGATTGTCTCTTTATCTTCAACTCTCTATTTATAGTTGCTTAGTTTTAAATCTGTGAATCTAAGTTTTTATTTCCGCTGGGGGTTATCTTTCAAAAGAGTTTAATTTTTGAAAAACCCAATTCACCCCCCCTCTTGGGTTGCTATCTGGACCAACAATTGGTATCAGAGCTAGTGCTCATTTGATTTGATCTAACGATCAAGAGTCAAAGATCCACATGGCAACTCAAGCTGGTTCATCTTTTTCGAAGGTCAATCTACTAATAGACCACCCTTATTTAATGGTTCTAACTATGGTTATTGGAAGGCTAGAATGAAAATATTCATTCAAGCACTTGACTATGATCTATGGAGTATTATAGTCAATGGACCACACACACCCACTGCTAGAGTTAATGGCATGGAGATTCCTAAACCGGAAACGGAATGGGATGAACATGATAGAAAATTGGCACAACTCAATGCCAAAGCAATGAATGTCTTATACTGCTCATTAGATGCAAATGAATTCAATCGCATATCTATTTGCATTTCTGCTAAGGAAATCTGGGATAGACTTGAAGTTACCCATGAGGGAACAAATCAAGTCAAGGAATCCAAGATTAACATGCTAGTTCATAAATATGAATTGTTTAAAATGGATGCATGTGAATCTATTGCTGATATGTTTACAAGATTTACTGACATAGTTAATGGTTTAAAAAGTCTTGGTAAATCTTATGATAATTCTGATCTTGTGAGAAAGGTCTTGCGTTCCTTGCCTAGGACTTGGGAAGCTAAGGTGACGGCAATACAAGAGGCAAAGGATCTAAGTACACTACCCCTAGAAGAACTGTTGGGATCCTTGATGACTCATGAGCTTCAAATCAAGCAACATGTTGATGATGATGAGTCAAAGAAGAAGAGAACTATGGCTCTTAAGATTTCTGAATATATGGAAGAGCCTCATGAATCCGAAGATGAAAGTGATGATGAGGACATGGCACTCATCACAAGAAAATTTAAAAGATTCATGAAGAAGAAGAAGTTTGAAAAGAAAAAGCCCTTTGCAAGAAAAGATGAGGACAAGGGCAAAGAAAAGGAAGTTATTTGTTTGAATGCAAGAAGCCGGGTCACTTTAAATCTGAATGCCCTCAACTAAAGAAAGGCACCCGGAGGTTCAAAAAGAAGGCAATGATGGCCACATGGAGCGATTCGGAAAGCACAAGTTCCGAAGAAGAAGAAAAGAGTGAAATGGCCAATCTATGCTTCATGGCGGACAATGATGAGGTAAGTCCGAGTTTTCTTGATGACTTCACTTTTGATGAATTACATAGTGCTTTTTATGAATTAATGGATGATTTTGCAAACCTAAGTTCAAAGAACAAAGATTTGAAAACTCAAATGCAAAAACTATCATTAGAAAATGAAAAGCATGTTGTATAAAGAACTTTTGATAAAAGAAAAAGAAAGTTTGAAAAATGAAGTTGATAGACTTAAGCCTATAGTTGATAAATTTACTCTAAGCTCTATCAAACTTAATATGATTTTGGAAAATCAAAAGGCTGTTTTTGATAAAGCTGGATTAGGATATAATCCACTTAAAAAGCAAAAATCTTTGAAAACATTTTTGTACATGCTGAAAAATCATTAAACATTACTTGTTTTAAATGTGGAAACAAAGGACATAAATCATATATGTGTAAATCTTCACATAAAAAGAAAAAGATGATTTGGGTTCCCAAAGGAACAATGTTTAATGCATCTAACCATGAAGGACCCAAGAAGGCTTGGGTACCTAAAATTAAGACATAAATGTTTTGCAGGAGTGTCTTGCAGCCATCAGACTGAAAAGAAAATGGTACCTGGACAGTGGTTGCTCAAGACACATGACGGGTGACAAAGATCAATTCATCACCCTTGAATCAAAAAGAGGTGGAGTAGTTACTTTTGGTGATAATGGTCAAGGCCATATCATGGGCATTGGTAAGATTCAAATTACTCCATCTACTCATATTGATAATGTTTTATATGTTGATGGACTTAAACATAATCTAATAAGTATTAGCCAACTGTGTGACAAAGGTTTCAAGGTTTCCTTTGAAGCTTCTGTTTGCACTGTTACTAATCCCATTGATAATAGCATTATTCTTGTTGGTAAACGCTATGGCAATGTGTACTTAATTGATTTGAGTAATTTATCTCCAAGTAATCATTGCTTAGTTGCTGATAATGCTAAAATGAATGAGATTGGTTGGCTATGGCATCGTAGATTAGGTCATGCAAGCACACACCTAATTTCCAAATTATTGAAAATGGATTTAGTTAAAGGTATTCCTAGTCTAAATTTTGAAAATAATCGAATATGTGATGCATGTCAATTTGGAAAACAAACAAGAACTTCTTTCAAATCTAAGAATGTTGTTTCAACTACTAGGCCACTAGAGCTACTACACATGGACCTTTTTGGACCTACTAGAACCACAAGTCTAGGAGGAAAGAAATATGGTCTAGTGATAGTAGATGATTACTCTAGATTCACTTGGGTAATGTTTTTGGCTCACAAAGATGAGACTTTCTCAATATTCATGAAATTTGTTAAGAAAGTCACTAATGAGAAAAACACTACCATAGTGTCTATTAGAAGTGATCATGGAACTGAATTTGAAAATCACTTATTTGAAAAATTCTGTTTTGAAAAAGGCATACATCATAACTTCTCTGCACCTAGAACACCACAACAAAATGGAGTTGTAGAAAGGAAGAATAGGACTTTAGAAGACATGGCCCGTACCATGCTATGTGAAAGCCAACTTCCAAAATATTTTTGGGCGGAAGCTATAAACACAGCTTGTTACATTCTAAATAGAGCCCTAATTAGACCTATCCTTAAGAAAACTCCCTATGAACTTTGGATCAATAGGAAACCAAATTTAAGTTATTTTCATGCATTTGGTTGTAAATGTTTTATTCATAACAATGGTAAGGATAATCTTGGGAAGTTTGACGCAAAGTCTGATGAAGGTATCTTCCTAGGATATTCTACATCTAGCAAAGCATATAGAGTATTTAATAAGAAAAGCTTAGTTGTAGAAGAATCCATTCATATAGTGTTTGATGAGTCTTTAGCATCAAGTTCAGATAAAATTGATGATGAGGAAGATACATCTTTGATTGAAAGAGATATTGAAAAATTAAATGTATCTTCAGATCAAGAACCTGAAGTTAAGGATGATGACTCACCTAAGGATGATGGTATTGATACTGTTCAAAATGATCAAGATCTACCTAGAGATTGGAGATATGCTTATGGTCATCCTAAGGACCTAATCATAGGTGATCCATCTCAAGGTGTAAGGACTAGATCATCAATGAGAGATATCAATAATCATCTTGCATTTGTATCTCATATAGAACCTAAGACTATAGAGGAAGCCGAGAAAGATAGTTATTGGATGTTAGCAATGCAGGAAGAGTTAAACCAATTCACTAGAAATCAAGTCTGGACCCTAGTTGAAAGACCTAAAAATCACCCTATAATAGGATCTAAATGGGTATTTAGAAATAAATTAGATGAAAATGGCATAGTAATTAGAAACAAAGCTAGACTAGTTGCAAAAGGATATAATCAAGAAGAAGGTATAGATTTTGATGAAACTTTTGCACCTGTTGCTAGATTAGAAGCCATTAGGCTACTACTTGCATTTGCATGTCATATGAATTTCAACTTATTTCAAATGGATGTTAAAAGTGCATTTCTAAATGGTTTTATAAATGAGGAAGTTTATGTTGAACAACCTCCTGGTTTTGAAGATCATGAATTTCCAAACCACGTCTTCAAACTACACAAAGCACTTTATGGTTTAAAGCAAGCACCTAGAGCTTGGTATGATAGATTAAGTAAATTTTTAATTGAAAATGACTTTTCTAGAGGAAATGTTGATAAAACCTTGTTTTTAAAAGAAAAGGAAAGGATTTATTAATCGTTCAAATTTATGTTGATGACATTATATTTGGTGCTACTAACAATCTCCTTTGTCAAGAATTTGCTAAGCTAATGCAGGGAGAATTCGAGATGAGCATGATGGGAGAACTAAACTTCTTCCTTGGACTTCAAATCAAACAAGAGAAAGCGGGAATTTTCATTAACCAAACAAAGTATACAAAGGAAATACTCAAGAAATTTGGTATGGAATCTGCTAAACCTCTTGGTACGCCAATGAGTCCCTCATGCAAGCTGGACAAGGATGAAGTAGGTAAGAAAGTAGATCAGAAGCATTACAGAGGTATGATTGGATCACTTCTTTATCTAACTGCAAGTAGGCCAGATATCATGTTTTCTGTCTGCTTATGTGCAAGATATCAATCTAATCCTAAGGAATCACATTTACTTGCTGTTAAAAGAATCTTTAGATACTTAAATGGAACTAAAAATGTAGGATTATGGTATTCTAGAGACTCAACCTTAAAATTGATTGCTTATTCTGATTCTGACTATGCTGGTTGTAAATTAGATAGAAAGAGTACAAGTGGGGTATGCCAACTTTTAGGAAGTAACTTAATCTCTTGGTTTAGCAAGAAGCAAAATTCGGTTGCATTATCCACTGCTGAGGCAGAGTATGTTGCAGCTGGAAGTTGCTGTGCTCAAATCCTTTGGATTAAGCGACAACTTGAAGATTATGGTATCACACTTGATAAAATACCTATTAAATGTGATAATACTAGTGCTATCAATCTAACTAAAAATCCAATTCAACATTCAAGAACTAAACACATTGAAATTAGACATCACTTTATTAGAGAACATGTAACTAACAAAGATGTTTGTCTTGAATATGTTAATACTAATGATCAATTAGCTGATATTTTTACCAAACCTTTGAGTGAGGAGAGATTTTGCTATCTTAGAGGAGAATTAGGAGTTTGTGATCCTTTAGAATAATTTTCTGAAACTCTTAAGGACAACAACTATCTAGACTTCAATAATTTCTTGAAAATCCTATGTCCAATAAGGAAATTTATCTAGAAATTTGATTTATTGTTTCCCCAATTGTTAAGGAACACTTATCTAGAGTTTGATGATTAATTTGATCAGTTTCAGATCCTTGAAATTTGATTTTTCTCTGAAACTATTGTGGAGTCGACACCTTCAGTTTGTGGAGTCGACACCTTCTTATTTTGATGTTCTGTCTGGGCAATTAGAGCCGACTCTGGCTTCTGTAGAGCCGACTCTAATTCGGGCGCTGACAGATTCTCTGGTTCGGAGCCGACACCTCGTTTTCGGGAGTCGACTCTAAGTGGAACTAGGTCAAAATAAAAAGGGCGGAGTCGACCCCAAACGATTTCTATCGTCTCCTAAACCATTTTCAAGCTGTTCCAAACTGATTCCAAACCCTCCAAATCCCTCAAAACCCTTGATTACTCATTCCAATCGAATCCAATGGCTCCCAAAAGGCGTGCTATCATTGGTGGTTCGACTGTTCCGACGAAGCGCCGTTCAAATCGAGGCAACCTTCGTCATCTTCTTCATCTGCCACTCAAGATGACTCTCCACCCTCACCATCTTCTCCTCGAGTCGACCAATTAGCTGGTAAGGCCATTACAACCGGAAGAAAAGTTGATTTCAACTTTTTATTTCGGAGGGCTTTGCTATTGGGCGATTGTTGAAAGAAATGGGATGGGAGAAGGTCTGCTCTTTGGATATCCCTACTACCCCCTAGTAAGAGAGTTTTATAATGATTTAAGTAGAGGAGAGGGAGGCTTAGTAAGTGTTGTAAGAGGAACAAAGGTAATCATCACAGCCGAATCCCTTGGTAATTTATTGGAAATGCCTACTGTTGGACTTGTTGAATATCATCATGAAGATAGAGGAGGAGCACTATCAAGGATGTTAGGGAGAGAAGTTTCTGAGTTTGAGGAAATCTTGGCAAATCAACTTAATTTGGAACTCAGATTACTTCACAATATCTGTGGAAGGATTCTATTTCCTAAAATCGGAAGGTTTGAATATGTCTCGGAGCGAGACGTTTTATTGATGGACTGCATACTCACTGGTAGACCTTAAATCTTGCTGAAATGATGATAGGCTATATGGCGGAGGCAGCTACTAAGAAGAGATCTACATTGCCATATGGTATGGTTTTAACATTGGTATTCAGAAGCCAAGGTGTACTTATAATGGACAATGAGCCACTAAGAAAGTTAAGACATACAGATTACTATAGTGTCTCTACAATTCACCGAATGGGCTTTAGAAAAGAAAATGGAAACTGGATTAAAAGAGGACATGAGGCCAGAGCTGAAGAGGTTAGAGTTGAGGAAGTCAGAGGAGAAGACATTCCTGAACCATCTGCTGGACCTTCTTCTGCTGGACCTTCTGCTGGACCATCTGCTGGACCCTCAGAAGCTGGACCTAGCTCTCAACTTCCACATCAGTCAGCATTGGCATCAGAAAGATTTTCTGAGGAGCAAATTGGTCAGCTCAGAGCTTTACTGGCTGAGTATGACAGTGTAAGAACAAATGATATGTGTAAATTAAGAGAGGAGTTCAATCAATTAAAGGATGAGATTAATTCAAGACTTGACATGATTTCTTTTTCAATTAGCAATTCCGTCGAATCCTTTAGCACTGATCTTCATAAAATTTTTGAAAGGATGGAAGGCATTGCAGACGGTTCTGGAACTTATCTTCATGCTACCAGTCAACTAAGAAAGATATCGACCTTGCCGTCTCTCAAATTGAAGCTTGTCTTGAAAGTTTTAAGAAGACCCAAAAAGATGATGTTATGGAAATGATTGGACATTTAAAGAAAATTGTGTATAAGCATATTTGATTTTGATTTCAATCCTAGGTTGTATCTTAGGATTTCTTGCTTTCTTTCTTAGCATGTATCTAGGATTTACATACTTAAATCTGTCATTTTAGAATACATGTAATGGATCTTGCTTTGGAATACAAATGTTTGAATGAATATTACACTTTTATTACAAATTTCTTTGATTGAATGTCAATGAATAATTTCCTATCTTTATGATTATTCGAACCAACATCCTCGCTTGATAACATTCTTATTGCTTTAAACTCACCTTATTGTTGATAACAAAAAAGGGGGAGAGATAAGTGTATATGCATATAAAGAAAAGAGAATGAAGAAAAGAAAATGAAGAACAATTCTGAGAATAGAAAGAAAGAGAATTTTTTAAAAGAATTCAGTTATCTACATAGGGGGAGCTATTCAATGCAGGGGGAGCTTAATAAATTTCTCCATATAAAAGTTAAATCATTTTGATTGATGTCAAGTTTTGTTTATTTTATTCATTTTGAATATTGGCATCAAATTCTCTATTAGAAAGTCTCTAAGCTTTAACAATGTCTATAATTCTCAATTCAAATGAATTTTTAATGCATATACTCAAAGTTTTTGTCATCATCAAAAAGGGGGAGATTGTTGACCCAATTGAGGATTTTGATGATTAACAAAACTATTTGAGTATAACATTTGATGTTACTAATGATTTTGATTAAGTTTTTCAGATTATAAGTCTATTTGATGATCAAAATCAAGAAGGAAAATCAAGTTCTGGTTTGAATCTAATGTCAAGGTAAGACTGCAGACATTAGAGTCGACACATGGAATCGCAGAGCCGACTCCGAAAACGGCACAGACTTAGAGTCGACTCCGGGACTGTGAGAGCCGACTCTATCAGAAACAACAGAACGATGGATTTTCAGGCCACGACTTAGAGTCGACTCCCAGACTGTTAGAGTCGACTCCAGAAGAATTTTGTGTCGACCCCAGAAAAGTCAGAGACGACTCCAGATCGAGCGGATTAAATTATTTCGAGTTAGAGCCGACTCCAGAAAAGTTAGAGCCGACTCCAGAATGTCAGACACGGCTCCAGAACTGTCAGAACGACTCTAAACTTTATCTTTATCTATTTTAATCCCAACGGCTATTGTTATTTATGGATCTAATCCTTTTTCACTTGCTTCTAACGGATAGTTTCACACTATTTGTGGATTAATCGGATCTATAAGAAGAGGGTTGATTGCATCCCAAAAAAGAGAAGAGAGAGGCAAAAAGAAAAGAATAGAGAAAATCTTTGAGATCTATCAGAAAAGAAAAGAGGGAAAACCTGTAAGGAAAGATCATACTCATTCCCCAAAAGAAGAGAAAGAGATTCCAAGCCTTTGCTGTTCTATTTAGAAGAAATCTCAAGAGAAGGAAGCCCTAGTTTTTCTGATCTTCTGAGTCTCAAGAGCATATTCAAAGGAAGATCCATTCAAAGGAAGAGAAGGAAGAAGCCACCAAGATCTTCGAATCAGGCTTTGGTTCCTAATCTCTTTTATTGTTTCATTATTGTATATTTGCTCATTGAAGGAGCAGTTTGCTTTTGTAAAATCAAATACTGTTTGCTGGGTCAATCTGGTGATTGATTCAGTTGAGGCTGTTAGCCTTGTGCAAGCATTAGCTTGTGGTTTTAGGTTTTGTGCTGGTGAGCCTTGAAAACCAGCTGGGTTCGTTGTGCACCCGGGAAAACAACAAGTTCGAGTTGTGAGCTTGCAAAACAACTCTGCTGTAATCAGTTTGATTATAGTGTGGACCCAAGAGGTACTTGGGAGTGGACGTAGGTGTAGGTACACCGAACCACTATAAAATCTATTGTGTTTGCCGTGATTGTCTCTTTATCTTCAACTCTCTATTTATAGTTGCTTAGTTTTAAATCTGTGAATCTAAGTTTTTATTTCCGCTGGGGGTTATCTTTCAAAAGAGTTTAATTTTTGAAAAACCCAATTCACCCCCCCCTTGGGTTGCTATCTGGACCAACAAAGGTGAAGGATATGGTAAGACAAATAGAACAGGTTGAATCTGATATTAGTGCGCTGCAAACTAAGGAGGATCAGGATGGGTTTCTGTTGGACGTGGATATCTTTGCTCTTCGAGAGAAGCTAGTCCGTCACCAGTCTCTTCTTCGGCAGTAGGAGGTGTTTTGGTGGCAGAGATCCAGGTTTCAATGGATTTGTGAGGGGACCGTAATACCAGATTTTTTCATCAGGCAACTCTGAAGCGGCTTGCAGATAACAGGATTCGAAGGCTTGTTGATGCTGAGGGGCACTATCAGAGGATTTCCATGCTATCGGGACTTGCTTCTTCATTTTTTCCAGTCTAGATGGGCAGAGTCTACTGGTGTCGGGCCCCTGATTGTTTAGGTTCCTAATTTTAGGAAGGTTTCTTCCTTGGATAATGTTATGCTTGTAAGGCCGATTACTGCGGATGAGATTACGGTGGCCCTTTGGGAGCTTGGTTCGGATAAGGCCCCTGGTCCTGATGGGTTTTTGCCTTTTTTCTTCCGTCACTACTGGGATATTGTTGGGAAGGAGGTGGTTCAGGCTATTCTGATTGTTTTTCAGTCTAAACATATCCTTCGGAATGGAACAAGACACTTATTACTTTGGTGCCCAAGTGTTTGGATGCTTCTCTCCCTCAGCACTTTCGGCCCATCAGTCTATGCACTACTTTGTATAAGGTATGTGCTCGTCTTTTGGCTCGGTGCCTTCGGCTGGTGATTCCTTGCCTCATTTCTGCTGAACAGAAGGCGTTTTTTCGATGGTGCTCTATTTGAATAACGTCCTCATCGCTCAGGAGTTTATGCATGATCTCCAAAGAGCTTCGGCCAGTCGGTGTCTTATGGCTGTTAAGCTTGATATAGAGAGAGCTTATGATAGACTGAGCTGGACCTTTTTGCATCGTTCTCTTTAGGAGTTTGGGTTTGACAGTCTATTTATTGAGTGGATTATGGCTTGTATTCATAGGCCTTCCTTTTCTTTGATCATCAATGGGAGCCCGACTGAGTTTTTCCACTCTTCGTGGGGCTGCGGCAGAGGTGTCCTTTATCTCCTTTGTTATTTATTTTGGCTGTGGATGACTTGTCTCGGGCTTTATATCAGGCTCAGCAGGAGCGGCGGATTGCCCCGTTTATGGTTGGGTGTGAGGGCCCCTCGGTCTCTCATCTTCTTTTTGCTGATGATTGTATTCTCCTGGGCCAGGCTTCCATTGACAATGTGGCTTCTTTACATCATATTATTCAGCGCTACTGCTAGGCTTCGGGACAGAAGGTTAACTTTCTTAAGTCTTCTATATGTTTCAGCCCGAAGACTCCTAGATCCACCAGGGAAGCCATTATCAACCTTTCGGGTATTTCTATCCAAACCGACAGATTTATGTATTTGGGGATCCCTATAACGGGGAGGCACCCCCGCTGTTTTGACTATTCTGAGCTTGAGAGGTGGATCCTTCAGCGCATTGAGGGGTGGCAGGTCACTGGCTTATCTATAATGGCTAGGGTCATTATTATTTGCTCGGTCCTTTCCTCTCTTCCCCTGTATCTTCTCTCCAATGCTGCTATCCCGATCACTTTTTTTAAGAGGATTGAAAGATGCTTCAGAGATTTTCTATGGGCTTCTATGCAAGATGGTCACGGCATTCATCTGTTATCCTGGGACATGGTCTGTATGCCTATCCAAGAAGGTGGTCTTGGGATCCAGTCTCTAATTGTCAGAAGAGAAGCTCTTCTTGCCAGGCATGCTTCGCGATTCTTTATGGAGCCGCATTGTCTTTGGAGTGCCTTGATGCGAGCGAGGTATGGTGATTGGACATCCAGCTTGCTCATTTTGTCGTCTTGGGGCTGTTCCTCCTTTTGGAAGGAGGTGTGTCGGTATGGTCAGTCTATCCTGGATAATATCTTTTGGATGATTGGAGATGGATTCTTGATTAATGTTATCCAGGATACTTAGATTTCTAAGCTTCCTCTCTCTCGGTGGCCCTCTTTTATTAATATTGTCACCCCCTCCAGGTTAAGAGTTAAGGATTTGATTTCCTCTGATCCCCTTGCCTGGCATATCCCCTCGGTGACTTGATTTTTTGATGAGGAGCTTTCTCAGTGGATTCTCTCGATGCCTCTGACTCCTAGGCGCTTCTATGACTCCAGGCTTTGGCAGTGATCCTGTCTTTCTAGGGCCCCCACCAGGGACCTTATGAAGATGTTCAAGCCCCAGTCTTTGCATACGGAGGATGCTGCTTGGATCTGGAAGCTTCATATCCTTCCCAGGGTTCAGTTGTTTCTTTGGAAGCTCTGTGGGACTATCTCCCAACGTCTGCCCTTCTCTCTCGAAGGGGTCTACCTATCTAGCCGATTTGTCCTTTATGTGGGCTGGAGGAGGAGTCGTCCGACCACGCTATCTTCATATGTCCCAAAACTAGACAGATATGGCATTTGGTGGGTTATTCTAGCAGACTGGATGTCATGGGATCCCCGCGCTCTTCCTTCCTTCGTGATCTTCGGAGGGGCTCTCAGCTTAAGTGTGGTCTTTGGGCTGCCATGGCATATCAGATCTAGATGTCGAGGAATCAGCTCATTTTCATGGATGACCTTATTTCTTCTCATAGGATTGTGCGGAAGATTAGATTGATGACGACAGACTGTGCCCATGCTATCACTGCGGTTGGTCCTGACTCCGCTGGCCTCTGGGGATCCCCTGCTGCTTTGGAAGCAAACCAGCATCCGGTTTTTATTTTCTAGGAGCCCCCCCTCCAGGGTATGTCAAAATCAACTTCGATGGTAGTGTCTGTGGTAGAGCTGCAGGTTCTGCTTTTATCATCATGGACCTCAAGGGGATTTGCTGGCAGCGGAAGGTTTTGGTACTCTCGACTCCTCTATCCCTATGTAGAGCTGTATGCTGCTTGGGCGGGTATTTCTTATGCAGCTCGGATTCTTCATGCTCATAGGCTCATGATCGAGGGTGACTCTATGACTGTCATTTCCTGGCTGCTGAAGGAGAATTGCTCTCATTGCCCCACTATTCCGATTATTAGGGACATTGGTATATCATGCAGGAGGTTGATAGCGCCCAGATCCGTCATATATCGTGAAGCAACTCGGCGGTAGATTGGGTGGCTACTTCAGTGGCCCAGCATAGTGGTTCGTGGTTCTGGAGGCCGGACGACCCAAGACCTGTTTTGCAGCAAATTTTGTACTCGAATTTATTTAGGTTGACTCGCACGAGACTTATGTGATCGCCCGCTTGTATAAAAAAAAAAAGGCACCCAACATTTATTGTTTCTTTTTTATTCGTGGGTGGCATGTAGGTTGTTCATAGATGAACATCATGGGAATTCTTCCGGCTGCGTGACCATGGGAAGCTTCTCCCAGATTCTCTCCACCCACCCAATTCGTAAACGTGGGCTTTAATCCCAATTCTCTGCTGCATAAGGATGAGAAAAAGATAGTATCTGAGATAATATTATCTATTTGAATTTATTTAAAAAGATGTTGTGGCATGCATGGCACTATTTTTAAGAGTAGATTCGTACTTTTTGAAGATAATTAATATCAGAAATCAATCCAATCCAACGGATTGAATTAGTCCACGGTCGATCATAAATCAAAAGACTTATTTCGGTGTTGGTCAATGCGTGCATCCGTAGAGCTAGTGATGATTGAGCTCCTCTAATTTTTTTAATTCAGAACTGCTATGAGGCACACTTCATGTTGATGCCTAACATGCCATGTTGCATGCCAATGATGCAACAAAATTTTTTTGATGCTAATGTTTGCCTGGCTAATTAATTTATTAGCTAATTTTTAGAGTGGTATAATAAGTTAACATCACTAGAATGTTGCCTAAATTATTTTTTGGAATAAGGATACTAATTTACCTAGTGACCTCAAAATGTTCGTCCTAATTATGGCTTTAAGATGCAAAGATAGCCAATGCATATATGGATATAATTGGGCTGTGCGGGGTAGCAAAATTCTATCTCAAATTAAATATTAAAAGATGAAGATTTTGAAGAAAAAATAAAATCTAAGTATTAATATAATCTGTTATGACTGAATTTCTCGTGGATCAAAAATTATCTATCTTCCAGTTCTATTATACAAATCAAATCATTTCAAATGAATTAATAATTTAAATAATATGATAGTGTGCCATTCTGGATTCCGATTCATAAGTTAAAGCATTGCCTTATTTAAATTGTTTTTTCTTCTAAACAACTAATGAATCTCAAGAGACATATAAAATGTTTACAGGTTAGAGCAATGATTTTATTTATGGTCTGAACCTTTTTTTTATCATTATGTTCCACATTTAAGCTAAACACCCCTTACACCCTTTTCTCTCCTCTAATTGTTTTGGACAGTAGTTGGCCTTCATTATGACCGATGTGAAGAATGCAATGTTAATCATATATGTAATATTTGAATCATATGTATATTCGTGCATTTCGAAGTTTTGTTACTTATGCAGTAAATAGGTGCAAATTCAATAATTTTAATAGTAGGATATCATGTTTTTTGTGTCACGCTTCAGACCCAATATGGAATCCAAGGATGGCAACCCACCGCATGCCCACATGCAAGGCGTCCTGTACCAATCCAATTTATTCAAGGAAGGATAATACCACTATGTCATTTAGAGTCAAATATTTTAGTACAAACCATATTATGGAGT
>UESW01002226.1:226867-259560 GCA_900491605.1 Calamus simplicifolius
ACCGCCTCAGTGCAGCAAGGCCTACGTAGACTGCATCGCCTCTTCCGATGGTCACGTGGCTCCCATATGGCCTGACACGATGGGACAGAATAGCAAGAGGATAATATTACTTTTTGATCGTACATCCATTAAAGTCGTTCAGCCTTTTATCATTGGTGTGAAGACGGAAATGTCCTTCCCTCCAGCCTACTTCAACCCGCCATCTTATTTAGATTTTGCTGATAAAAAATCGTAAGGTTCTGGGGTGTCGTGGGTTGAACTGGGGTGTCGTGGGTCTTGAACTGGGGGTGTCGTGGGTCTTGAACTAGGGGTGTCATGGGTCTTGAACTGGGGGTGTCGTAGGTCTTGAACTGGGGTGTCGTGGGTCTTGAACTAGGGTGTCATGGGTCTTGAACTGGGGTGTCGTGGGTCTGAACTGGGGTGTCGTGGGTCTTAAACTAGGGTGTCGTGGGTCTTGAACTATGGGTGTCATGGGACTTGAACTGGGGTGTCGTGGGTCTTGAACTGGGGTGTCGTGGGTCTTGAACTGGGGGGTGTCATGAGTCTTGAACGGGGGTGTCGTGGGTCTTGAACTAGGGTATCGTGGGTCTTAAACTAGCGGTGTCATGGGTCTTGAACTGGGGGTGTCGTGGGTCTTGAACTGGGGTGTCGTGGGTCTTGAACTAGGGTGTCGTGGGTCTTGAACTAGGGGTGTCATGTGTCTTGAACTGGGGTGCATGGTCTTGTTCAAGAGATTCCTGGGACAAGGCGTGCAGCATCACCTCCGGGAGGCTCCTGCTGAGGCGGAAGCCGTGGCGCACGACATCGTCTCGTCTTGCACTGCGCAGCCGTAGGCGTCGTTGCTTGCACCGAGGTGACGTGGTTCAAACCTTAAGACAAAGCATCAGTTCAAACCCACGACACCCTAGTTGGAAACCCATGACACCCTAGTTCAGAACCATGACACCCTAGTTCAACCTAAGACAAAGCATCAGTTTAAACCCACGACACCCTAGTTTCATAACCCACGACACCCTAGTTCAAAACCTTAAGACAAAGCATCAGTTCAAACCCACGACACCCTAGTTCATAACCCACGACACCCTAGTTCAAAACTTAAGACAAAGCATCAGTTCAAACCCACGACACCCTAGTTCATAACCCACGACCACCTAGTTCAAAACCTTAAGACAAAGCATCAGTTCAAACCCACGATACCCTAGTTGGAAACCCACGACCCTTTGTTATTGCTCCAACACAAGCAGGCCGCTCTTCTTCATCACCGCTCCGGAATCCACCCTATCATTGGAAGCTTACACTCCTCTATGACTTCATGCACTTTGTCTTGTGAGGGCTGCATGGCAGAGTCACTGAACGAAGCTCTGTAGTGGTCTTCGAAACAGGGGTCACACAGGCTTGAAATCGAGGGATGGGAAAGCAAGTGAAGAATTGAGAACGTGTCATACGGTTTATGTAACTTATATAATGATGCATGACATGCCTATAGGTTAAGGGGTCCAGGGCGAGGATAGACGGACAGAGTGCGGAATCCAACGGGAAGGAGCATCGAGAATCAAGGGAAGAGTTCCACTGCAAACTTGTCTTTTCGTGACCAAGACTACAGAGAGAGATGCTTGGGTGCCAAGAAGGATAGCATGTGTGAGGCCTCAATATTTGATTAATTGCTGACTGTTTGTAGAAGAAATAGGTTATGCTACTTTTTACTCTAGGGGTTTTGTGATTGATTAGTTTGTGATATGGCACTTCACAGCAGGAGACGAGTGGTGTTTTCATGTAACACTCTTCTACGTTGATTCAATTTCATCTAGTTTTGACTTGTGTTTTCTTTTCATATCTACCTTGATTCTCGACGCTCCTTCCCATGATTCAATTCAGAACTGGCAATGCATGCTAACACTCAAGACCCATGACACCCGCGACAGGGGAGGCATTGCCAAATTCTTTCTACTGAAACAGGGGAGGCATGCATTGCCATATCTCCCTGCTACTCTCTCACATCACACAAAGATTTATGTTTGGTGCTTCTCAAATATAATAACAATAAACTTCATCCTCACAGATGATCGTCCTGAGTACGCATCAACAAAAGCATTTCTCTATGGACTTGCTGGTCTGTCCTGTGGTGCATGGGATTTGAAGAATGGGAGTGCCAGCTCACATTCTGATTGGATATTGCCAGTTCCAGCTCCTTATAATTCTCAGCTGATCTCTTACTCAAGAAGTGCGAACAAGACTTGAAGCATATGTAGTCGTCGGAAGGCTTGAAGCATATGTAGTCGAGTGCCTCGTCCGCACTCACCTCGATGCAAGCAACGACGCCTACGGCTGCGCAGTGCAAGACGAGGACGATGCCGTGCGCCACGGCTTCCGCCTCAGCAGGAGCCTCCCGGAGGTGATGCTGCATGCTTTGTCCAGGAATCTCTTGAACAAGACCCACGACATCCTAGTTTAAGATCCACGACACCCCAGTTCAAGACCCATGACACCCCTAGTTCAAGACCCACGACACCCTAGTTCAAGACCCACGACACCCCAGTTCAAGACCCACGACACCTCCAGTTCAAGACCCATGACACCGCTAGTTAAGACCCACGACACCCTAGTTCAAGACCCACGACACCCCCGTTCAAGACCCCATGACACCCCCAGTTCAAGACCCACGACACCCCAGTTCAAGACCCAACACCCCCAGTTCAAGTCCCATGACACCCATAGTTCAAGACCCACGACACCCTAGTTTAAGACCCACGACACCCCAGTTCAAGATCCACGACACCCCAGTTCAAGACCCATGACACCCCTAGTTCAAGACCCACGACACCCCAGTTCAAGACCCACGACACCCAGTTCAAGACCTACGACACCCCCAGTTCAAGACCCATGACACCCCTAGTTCAAGACCCACGACACCCTAGTTCAAGACCCACGACACCCCCAGTTCAAGACCCATGACACCCCTAGTTCAAGACTCACGACACCCCAGTTCAAGACCACGACACCCTAGCTCAAGACCCACAACACCCCAGAACCTTACGATTTTTTATCAGCAAAATCCAAATAAGATGGCGGGTTGAAGTAGGCTGGAGGGAAAGGACATTTTCGTCTTCACACCAATGGTAAAAGGCTGAACGACTTTTAATGGATGTACGATCAAAAAGTAATATTATCCTCCTGCTATTCTGTCCCATCGTGTTAGGCCATATGGGAGCCATGTGGACCAATCAGAAGAGACGATGCAGCCCACGTAGACCTTGCTGCACCAGGAACGATGTACAAAGTGTTTTTCTTGTAGGAAATAGAGCAGGCCGAGAAGCAGGTACAGAAAGACGTGGACTACAAAACTCAAGACTTCCACAACTTCTTACCCTCGCGGTGAACTGATAGAATCACGCCTCCTCGTAGTTAGACTGGCGGTTCTTTCGAATCACCACTTGACTGGAAATTTTAAGGTTTTTTTTAAATTATATAATATTAAATTAAATATAAGATGCATCAAAAAGAAATACTTTACACACACACACACACACACATACATATATATATTATATACATGATTTTTAAAAATAATTTATGAAATCACTTAGATTTCAAAAAAAATTCAATAACAAAACATTTATATAATATAAAATACATAATTAAGTAATAACTAAATATTATAAAGAATTATCATTAATAACATAAATGATTTAATAATATTAATGATAATATATTTAATATAATAATTGTTAGATAATGTTATCATAATAATAACTATACATATTTATTGTATATATATATATATATATATATATATCCATATATATACTATCTATTATATTATCAAATAATATAATATAAATTAGTATTACAATATTATTAAAATTTGAATAAATATTGCTTTACTTAGAAAAGGGGAAGTTTTTTTTTTTTTTTTTTTTTGTTCTTTCCTCTCTTTTTTTTTCCAGTCCCTTGTGAAACACAAAATAACTACATCTAATGACTTCACAAGATGTTCTTTTACCATCCATGGCGAACAAGCACCTAACCTATCCATTGCAAGTTTATAGATATTAGGAGATATGCAAATCACTGCTTCACCGTCCAAGGAAACCATCTCTCACTGGAGCCAAAGACTACAAACAGGCAGGTACCTACCTAGATTTGACATCAACTGTATTCCTTGTTCAATAATAATAACCACAAAGGTCCTCCTCATGATCCCAGAAAGAGAACATGAGAGTTCCCCATGTGGGAGACTTATTCTCTCTTACTAAACCAGCCATCAACTCAACTCACATTAGATCAAAAGAAAACTTATATATCGAAATTCCATCATAGATAAAAGAAATAAATGATTATCTCAGCTTGCGCATAGTATTTCCCAGATGGACTCATCAAAACCATGCTAAATATTCGAGGACCCATCATCAAAATAACATTAGCATTTCAAGCCTTCTCTGTAGATTGCACAGATGAAAAGGACAAGATGCGTCTTCATGTTTACAGCAACAATTATATGATGGAAGAAAATGAAGAAGAAAACTTCTCATTGTACAAAAGAAGTCTGTAGTCTTGCATATACAACCTGCTTATAAAACCTCCTAGTCCTATAGAACAATGCCAAGGCAACAGCAAACCCAAACAGGCTAACAAATGCCATAATCAGAAATGATAGCATGAAGCAATGCTTACCCATACACTCTTGTACACTTGATGATGATGATTCCATGTCATACATGTATCCCACCACTCTTACAGAGAGGATATAAGAACCAAAGGGGCTTGCAGTGGCAACAGTGTTAAATATGATGCCAAAATGCCTTAACCCAAATATCTCTGAAGTGACACTGGGCATCAATGCCCACTGCGAACCATAACACACACCAACCAGTACAGAACCCACATATAAAGAACCAGGAAAACCAGAAGATATTACAGCATGGCCAATACTCATAATTGCAAGTGTTACAACCATAAACAGGGGCCTTGCACAGCCTCTCTGCCTAAGGAAGTAATCTGAGATGTAACCTGTACCAAAACGACCCAAAAAATTCCATATACTCCACAGAGAAACTAAGGTGCTTGTTTCCATGCTTGTGTAACCTAGAGAACTTCCGATTTGACCAATATTATTTACCGTTGCCAATCCTGAACCCATACCACATGCCATGGCTAAAAACAATAACCAGAAGTCAAGTCCATATGGCCTGCAGCAGATTCAAGTTTTCTCCTCTTGGCAGCAGAATCTTGTCCTCGCTGTATGCTTCATGCCCATTATTGCTGGGCATTTTGTTAGGTCCAACATGTTCGTGCTTCATGCAGCTTCTTTCAGCTGATATTTGGCTATATCTTCTCTCTTCTGTAAATTCCAATGGATTGATATTATCTATCAATCGGATCCTACCAGAACATGAAGTTTCAGCCAGTATCTTAGAGTCCTTCATCTGGGCTTTTACCACAATGGCTAGTGGAGATACAAGCAGCAGCAGAAGCATGGCGAATATCAGAATTCGGGCTTCTGATCCCATTGTCATAACACTTTCCCCTATTATAACAAGCATAAGATAACCAGCAATGGTTAAAGCAATGACTGAGAAAACATCAAGAAATTTCTTGTCATATGCTCCATTTGTCTTACGAACTTCTACGAAAAACATAAGCAACAATGTTAGGAGAGTGGGCAACAGTGCAAGCATTAGAAGGAAGGAACTTGGATTGCCATCAAACAATGCCCTATATATCTGAATAAGGATTGCACCACTTAGGCCCAGAAAACCCTACATAGAAAAAAAATAAAAAATGTAAAAAGCACTAATCAGATGTCTAAGGCAAGAACTGACAGGAAAGAAAATATGAGAAATATGAATTAACTGCAGGAGAAAAGAAAAAAGAAAAAGGTTTGCAGCAGTAAACTGATAACTGAGACAAACGCCGTATGAGATAACAGCATTATAACTACTTTCAATTGGCATGGAAGCCTACACACCCAGACACAGAAAGAACTGGAATGTAGCCAAGTCTAAATTTGACCATCTTTCTCATCTTTGGATCCATACAGATTACAAATCTTAAAGATAAAAAAAGTGGGTTGGCTTTGATAGTTATGTCCATTCAAGAATGAAAAAAGGCGAGGAGATTCAAAACCTGACTACATTTAAATGTAGCCAAGTCCAACTCTATATATATGTGTATTGTGTGTGCGTGTGTGTAAACTTAGGATCAACTTTTTATGCCACAAGAAAAAGAAACTAGTCTTGATGCAATTTTGAAAGTTAAGGGAGGGAAGACAAAGGAACAAGAAGGATAAAAATACAAGAGCCCACAAGATGCAAAGAAGAGGAGCAAAAGTATAAAAGGGGAAAAAAGAGGGGGGCATGCAAGACCATGAAACTATTTTCTCCTAGTCAATGTACTGCACCTAGACAGCCAGACTACAAGATCAGGGCAGGAAGCTTGCCATGAGTGGACATACAGGGAATTCACTGGAATCTGTAACAAGCCTCTGAAACTAAGTATGGATCTATAATAATGATGTCCTGTGGAACCTCATTTTTTTTTCTACATAAGTTTAATGGAATCTGTAACAAACCCCTTAAAATAAGTATGGACCTATAACAATGATGCCATGCGGGACCTCATTCCTTGTCTACATAAGTTACCCTTGCCAACCACACCAAAAAGTATCAACATAGAAAATTCAGCATGATATTTGCATGTAGTTGAAAATCAGAAAGAGATCTTCTGTCCCTGATGTAGGACAATTTGCATTTGATACCAATCAGCACCCACAGAAGTAATTGTCTTGGAGCATTTATTTCTAGTACCAACTAACGCAGACCACATCTGCTCAGCAGAAGAAGCCCTCCCCTTACCTAACTCTTCATTGCAGTAGTTCAAAATGCTTCCACAAAGTAATTACAGGTTGGTTGAATGATTATAAATTTGGCGTGCAGGATTATCTCAGCTGGAGTACACTTAAACTTCGAAATAAATTCAAAGCATTTGCTAATTCTTTGAAAATTTGGTCATAGAAAAACTAAAAGAAAATGAGAATCACAAAGCATTCCCAAGGAATGGTGCTAGAATTACCCCTGTCAAATCCTTGTCGAAACAGTTTTAATGGTTTGAACACAAAACCTCCTCCACTTGAGGGAGGGATGCAACAACTGAGCTATAAGCCAGTTCACCAAACAAAGGTAAAAAATAAAATTAAAATTATTATCTAGATGTAGAGTTACCAACATCATATGCTAATTCAAGCAAAAACAAGATGAGATCTGTAACAAAAACAAAGGATTTGCAACCACACCAGCAGAGTAGCAGTAGTAGCACCAGCTAACATCATTAACAAGTATTTCATGAAAATATTGGTTGCCATTCATGAACGGTGAGTATTTCTTGGATAATTACAGAATTCTATAATGATTCAGAGAAATGGAATCCTATGCAATCAGGCCTCTTTCTAGAAGGTAACATGTACACACAAAGACCCAAAAAAAAAAAAGAACAGACCATATAAATTAACCAAATCACCGTAAACCAAACAATATACGAAATCAGAAGAGAGACCCTCGAATCCACCAAAACCTGAAGAATCCGAAGAAAAAGATGATTTTTTGAAAGGATAGGGAAAGGAGGAAGAGGACGAGACGACCTTCATGATGCCGATGACCGTACCCCGATGATGTGGCTGATCCAGCGCCGTTAAAATAAATGGTAAAAGCAGCTAATGGAGGTCCTCCCTTAACCCCGAAACTTTCTCCTTATCTGACATCAGTGTTGGTTTCGCCAAGCGTTCGCCTGGAGGACTCTGTCTCCACGAGATCATTCAACCCTTAGCTCTGCCGAACATCCGGTAAGACCCCGAACATCTCAACCCCGAGACCCCCTCCGGTCTCGAGGTGCACAAGCATCATCTCACCCCCGAGACCTCCTCCGGTCTCGGGGTGACTTCACTGCATCTCAACTCTGAGACCCCCCTCCGGTCTCGGGGTGCACAAGCATCATCTCACCCCTGAGACCCCTCCGGTCTCGGGGTGAGGTCACTGCATCTCAACCCCGAGACCCCTCTCTGGTCTTGGGGTGCATCTCACGAGAAGGTATCATCTCACCCCCGAGACCCCCTCCGGTCTCGGGGTGAGGTCACTGCATCTCAACCCCGAGACCCCCCCTCCGGTCTCGGGGTGCACAAGCATCATCTGATCACCCCGAGACCCCCTCCGGTCTCGAGGTGAGATCACTGCATCTCAACCCCGAGACCCCCCCTCCGGTCTCGAGGTGCACAAGCATCATCTCTCCTCCAGTCTCGGGGTGAGGTCACTGCATCTCAACCCCGAGACCCCCTCCGGTCTCGGGGTGCACAAGCATCATCTCACCCCCAAGACCCCCTCCGGTCTCGCGGTGCACAAGCATCATCTCACCCCCGAGACCCCCTCCGGTCTCGGGGTGAGGTTACTGCATCTCAACCCCGAGACCCCTCCTCCGGTGTCGGGGTGCACAAGCATCATCTCACCCCCGAGACCCCTCCGGTCTCGGAGTGAGGTCACTGCATCTCAACCCCGATACCCCCCCTCTGGTCTCAGGGCACACAAGCATCATCTCACCCCTGAGACCCCCTCCGGTCTCGGGGTGAGGTCACTGCATCTCAACCCCGAGACCCCTATCCGATCTCGGGGTGCACAAACATCATCTCACCCCCGAGACCCCCATGGTCTCAGGGTGCGGGAGCAACGTTCAGTACGTGAACCGGCCTTCGAACCAAACGACAACTTCGGGCCACCTGGCACACCCACGTGGCCCGCCGTGCGCCCGTGGCTGCTAGCGACCATAGCTCATAACGGCATATGGTGCATTGCGTGTGTCACTGTGCATGACCATGCCCCGTTACGGAGTACAATTCACTACCACATGCAACTGTGCGCGGTCATGTCAAGCAACGGCACGCACCAAATGCGATCGTAGCTGCCAGACACCTGTGAAGCCATACTGACAGGTAACACATGACGCCTCCAGCGCGCACAGTGGCGGTACGACCCGTCAATATCGAGCCTCACCTTTTTGTCCGTTATCACACGAGGCTCCCCAAAATCAGCAATCTTTCAGGACGAAAAGGTGGGTCTCTGAGCAGGTATAAAAGACCAACCTCTCACTGTAAGTGGGTCTCTCGAAAAACTGAGTTTTTCTAGTCTTCTTCTTCTTAGTAAAACCCTAACTCCTTAGTCTCTTCGGCTAGCGAGTTCTAATCTGTCCCCAAGTGACTAACTTGAGCGTCGGAGGGTCCCTACCGAAGCATCCGGTCTCCGAGGACTTTTCTTGCAGAAAGTCCGGCGAGGAGGACGTCCGTCTTTCTCGGCGCTTGAGGAAGGTGACTTGGCGTCAACACCCAGATTTGGGGAAATTCTTGACTGCAGTGATGAAGGTCTGGGCATGAGCGGCGAGCAGCATGTAGACGCACATGAGGATGGGAGGGGGCCGCGAGAGGACACCGGCGATGGAGAACCACATGAGGAGGTATCCGGTGAGGCACTGGGTGGCGCCGGCAGCAAGGACGGCCCAGGGGCGCCCGGGGATGGCGGGGAGAGGACACCGGAGAGGATTCCGGCGTTGGCGCCAACGTCCTTGAAGAAGGCGACCGAGTCGAGGGTGGACTGGTCGTAGCCCTGGCTCGCCTTGAGGAGCGGCGAGTATACGCCGAAGCAGTAGGACGCACCAGCGACGCATTGGATCCACGCGCTCGCCGCCAGCGCCGCCCACTTGCTCCGCCGTGCGGTGGAGGAAGACGGAAACCACCACCCCATCGTCTGCTTTCTCCGGCCGCTATGCTCCGTCTCCGCACGCCGTCCGCAACCTTTGGAGAGCTTTCTGGAGCAAGGGTAGGGCTGAAAACGGGTCGGATAACTCCGACCGTATTCGTATCCGTATTCGAATTATACTAAATTTGGATATTTATTTTATAGTTTAATCGGATTTGGATACAGATCCGGATATCTAAACTAAAAATATTCAGATACGGATACGGATACAAATATATATATATTTTAAATACGGATATGGATATCCTTTTTATTATAAATATTCGATTAATATTTTAAAAAATATATAAAACCCGCCGGGCACCCGCGCCAAGCGACACGACATCGATTTTTTAAATAAAAAATTTAAATTAAAACGCCGAGCGATCGACATGTCACGTACGAAGCCGCTCCGCCGTCCTGTTTCTTTTAATCTTTTTTGTTCATTTTTTCTTTGACAGCATGCTCCTTGTGACCTTGTCCCTTTTAGCTTCCCACAATCCCACTTCTTCTCTTCTAGACTCCCTTCCAGCCTTCCCATCGCTCCATCGGACCATCCCGGAGGCAACGAAGGAGACAGTGCCACAGCCATGGTGGTCGAGGAGGAGCGAGCGATCTAGACTTCCTTCGTTTTTTTTTCCCTTCCCACGTCGAGGCTTCCTTCCGACTTCCTAGCAGCGAGGAGGAGCGATCCATTGGGCATCGAACCATCGCGGAAGTTTTTTTTTCAACCTTTTTGCTTTTCCCTTCTTTTGTGTTTTTTTTGGTATTTTTCAGGGAAGAATGGATGGATTCTGAAGGTTGGTCTCTGCTCGGGGTTCAACATCGAATATTCGGCGCTTTTTCTCGAACTAGGTTTTGATTGGTTTGTTTTCTGTTCTGGAACGAGGGTTTCTCGTTCGGCTCTCTCCCCAAGCTCCTAATCACTCGCCCGCACCCGTCCACAAAGCCGCTAGTTTGGTGAGTAATCTTCGCCATTACACCTCCAGATGAACAGATTCTAGGGCCTGTGGTCGGGTTTTGGGTTCTCGCGAGGTTGTTTTTGGTTTGAGAATTAGGGTTGCATCGGACCTTGTGTGGCTTTTCGTTTGATATTTTATTGGAAGTTGGGAGGTTTTGTAATAACCCATCTTAATAATGGTCCTATTTTATTGACTAAACGTTTCTCCTATTAAAGTGATAACAGCCCCCCTCCCTTAATACCTGAACGCTCGCTTGATGGGGCATGCGGTGAAGGAATTGGGTATAAAAAGGGACCCATCCTAAGGTTTTACAACATGGTTCTCGAGAGAAATCCTAAGGTTTTAGAACATGGTTCTCGAGAGAGATCCTAAGGTTTTAGAACAGGGTTCTTGAGAGAGATCCTAAGATTCTCGAGAGAGAAACCTAAAAGCGGAGGCATTGGAATTGAGTCCCTGATCAAGAGCAATCCTGAAGGCATACACCATCGGAATGCGAGAGCTCGAAGAGATCCATCTGCGAGAGCTTGATTAGAAGACCGATCCATCGAGAAGAGAAAGAGAAGATCAATCGAGATCCCCAAAGAAAGGAAGATCTCCCGTGCAGTCCAAAAGGAAAACCAGGAAGATCGGATTCCTTACCACCATTAAATAATAATGGCTGGAGGTAATTATGTTTAAGCAAATTAAGTCTAACATTTGGTATCAGAGCAAGGTTAAAACCTCTGCCTTATTTTGCGAAGATTTCTATCCAAGTTTCTCTTTTCAAGCAATTTATGCCGCGTGTTTTCCGTTTTCAGTTTTTCGGATCTCAGGTTGGTTTCGATCAGTTCTTATCTTTGTTCACGGAATTGACAGAAACCATTAAACCTATTTCAGATTCCGATTTTTGCGGAAACAAAACGTGGCTTCTTTCTTTTCTATTAAAGATTTCTTTCTAGCATTAAAGGTTTCCCGGATTTCTTTTTTATGGTATTAAAGAGATAGCATTAAAGAAAGAAAAAGAAAAGAAACGTAGCATTAAAGAAAAGAAAAACTAAAGAGAGAAATGCAGCGGAAACGTGGCTTCAATAACCACATCGGTGAAATATTAAAAAAGGGAGAGAAAACTTTCGGTTTTCGTTTTTCTCGCTTATGGTCTTTCCGTTCTCTCACGGGATTTAAAATCTGGATTGGTTGGATTTTAAATGCATTTATTATCTGTTTAATTTTATTAAATCATGTAACATGATTTATTTTTATCATTTGTTTCTTGAGTTTAAATTTTTGTATTAAAATACGCCTCCTGAGTCTCTATGCCTACGGTGTTTTGCATAGACTGGCCCAAGGGAATAATGAGCTACGGCCGGACGTGTTTTAATTAACAAAATTTTTTCTTAAGATGATAATTTTAAAATTCATTAAATAGATATTGAAATGTTATCTTCTGTTCTGCATACTAGATTTATTCTATGCATGAATTTGGTGGTAGTGTAAAAATCACAGTGCAAATCCTTTCAAGGTCTGATTGGTCAGTTGGTGTCTAGAAAGGTAAAGAGATTGTGGTTACTTAATTGGTTCCGTTGACTGACCTAAGGAAAGCAACGGGGGGACCCCCACTTCTCTTTCACTGGCCTGGCCAATTTGACTAACTCGGATCTTGATTTGGAAATGTTACGTTGATTAAGATCACTACCTAATAATCATGCTAAATTGGTTAATCTATATGCATATAATGTCATGTGATCAATATGATGTTGATTAATTGAGGAGTAGCCACAGCATCTTTGATTAATCAAAATTATATATTGAGTTGCAAAGATCACATAAGGTTAGATGACATTAATTGTGACTAATTATATTAATGTAATGAATCTTATCCCACAGGAATTTTTGTTGCACTAATATAATTAATTAGGATGCGATAACAAATTATTTTCTTAATTACCCACAGGAATTAAGAAAGGAATATAATTTGTTAGTCACATCATTAAGCTAATGAGTCTATTTGAGTATAATAACTTAGCCCACAGGTAGTTATTGTATGTTATTGATTCATGTTATTGCATGTTTACATTGGTAAAACATGACATCAAGTTATATGCCTCAAATTCAATTACATGAACATGATTTTATTTTTTATGCAGCTATTTTGCCTGTTAATATTTCTGATATGAAATGTGACATTCCCGATTTAAGTGGTGATAATTATAAATTATGGAAGGAGAGAATTCTTCTTCAATTAGGGTGCATGGATATTGACTATGCTATCAGGAAGGATGAACCACATTCAGTTACATCTACTAGCACTCAGGCTGAGATTGCTGCGTATGAACGATGGGAACGGTCCAATCGCCTCAGTATGATGTTCATACGTACTAAAATTTCTGCTAGTATACGTGGTTCAATTCCTGAGTGCAAAAATGTCAAGGAACTTCTGAAGGCTATTGATGCACAATTTGAGTCTTCAGATAAGGCAATGGCTAGCACCCTAATGACAAAATTATCATCAATGAAGCTCACTACGGTTGGAGGTGTGCGTGAGCACATCATGAAGATGAGGGACATTGCGGCTCAGTTGAAATCCCTAGAGGTTGAGATGTCAGAATCTTTCTTGGTGCACTTTATTTTGAGCTCACTCCCACAGCAATATAGTCCCTTCAAAATATCTTACAATACACATAAGGACAAATGGTCAATTAATGAACTTCTGACCATGTGTGTTCAAGAGGAAGGGAGGCTGATTTTAGAAATGGGAGAAAGTGCACATTTAGTCACTCAGAGAAAGACTAAAGCTCCCAAAGCCAAACGCAAAGGAAAGGGTAAAGTATCCATCCATACAGAAGACAAGAAGGAGTCCAAGTGCTTCTTTTGCAAGAAGAAAGGACATATAAAGAAAGATTGTCTCAAATTCAAAGCTTGGCTTGACAAGAAAGGTACTCTAACCTCATTCGTATGTCATGAATCCAATTTGGTTATATGTCATAACACATGGTGGATTGATTCTGGTTCTACAATCCATGTTTCAAATACCTTGCAGGGTTTTCTAAATCAAAGGAAACCATTGGGAAGTGAACAAAGCATCTATTCAGGAAACAAGATGGGTTCACATGTGGAAGCAATTGGAACGTGCAGACTTATTTTACATTCTGGTTTTGTTTTGGATTTGGAAAAGACATTTTATATTCCAAGTTTCTCTAGAAATTTGATTTCAGTGTCAAGGCTTGTACCAGCAGGATATTCCTTTAATTTTAATAAAAGCTCTGTTGATTTATTTTATAAATCTAAGCTTATTGGGAATGGTACATTGTCAGACAATCTTTTCCAAATCAATCTGAAAAATAATACCACCTATAATGTGATGCACGCCCAAACTGGTATGAAAAGATGTGTTATAAATGAGAATTCCTCTATTTTGTGGCATCGGAGATTAGGTCATATCTCCATTGAGAGAATTAAAAGATTAGTAAAAGATGGAGTACTTGATACTCTTGATTTTACTGATTTTGACACTTGTGTGGACTGCATAAAGGGAAAGCAAACCAACAAGTCCAAGAAAAATGCCAAGAGAAGTTCGGAAATACTGGAGATCATACATACGGATATCTGTAGCCCAGATATGGATTCGTATGGTCAGAGATACTTCATCTCATTTATTGATGACTATTCACGATATATGTATCTCTACCTACTTCATAATAAGAACGAAGCATTAGATGCCTTTAAGGTATTTAAGGCAGAAGTAGAGAAACAATGCGGCAAGCAAATTAAAATCGTGAGGTCAGATAGAGGTGGAGAATATTATGGTAGATACACTGAGAATGGACAAGCACCTGGTCCGTTTGCTCGGTTTCTTGAAGAAAATGGAATTGTTGCACAATACACCATGCCAGGGTCTCCTGACCAAAACGGTGTAGCTGAAAGGAGAAACCGGACATTATTGGACATGGTAAGGAGCATGATTGTCAGCTCTAAGTTACCTAAATCCTTGTGGACTGAAGCTCTTAAAACTGCTGCGTATATATTGAATCGGGTTCCAACCAAGGCTGTTTCCAAAACGCCATTTGAGTTATTTAAAGGTTGGAAACCGAGTCTGCAACATATACGTGTTTGGGGATGCCCATCTGAAGTAAGAGTCTATAATCCACAAGAAAAGAAACTAGACCCAAGGACTATCAGTGGATACTTTATTGGATATGCTGAGAAGTCCAAGGGTTATAGATTTTATTGTCCATCTCACAGCACTAGGATTGTGGAATCAAGAAATGCAAAATTTCTTGAGAATGACTTGATCAGTGGGAGTGATCAATCTCAGTATTTGGCTTCTTCTGAGAAAGATCATTCAGTTATTCCAGCTTCCACTTCAAGTGAGGGATTGGTTGTTATTTATAGCACTCCTCAAACTCAATTAAGTGCCCAACAACCAGTCATTGAGATTTCACAAGCTGATGGTAATCTAGAAGATCGTGTTGTTCATCAACAATCAGTTGTGCAAGATACTCCTCAAGAGGTCATTGACACAACATTAAGAAGATCAACTAGAATAAAGAAATCAGCAATTCCTAGTGATTATGTTGTGTATCTACATGAATCTGACTATAACATTGGAGCCGAAAATGATCCTGAAACGTTTTCACAAGCCATGAGTTCTAAGGAATCAAACTTGTGGTTCAATGCCATGAAAGAAGAGATGGAATCTATGGCATCTAATCGAGTCTGGGATCTTGTTGAGTTGCCTGATGGTGTAAAAGCCATTGGATGTAGATGGATCTTCAAAATAAAGAAAGACTCACAAGGCAACATTGAGAGATATAAAGCAAGACTCGTTGCCAAAGGATTCACTCAGAGGGAAGGAATCGACTACACGGAGACATTTTCTCCTGTATCCAAGAAAGACTCTCTCCGAATAATTATGGCATTGGTAGCTCATTTTGATTTTGAGTTACATCAAATGGATGTGAAGACCGCATTCCTTAATGGAGATCTAGAGGAAGAGGTTTACATGAAACAGCCTGAAGGATTTTCCTCTAGTGATGGTGAGCATTTGGTTTGCAAACTTAAGAAATCCATATATGGATTGAAACAAGCCTCACGTCAGTGGTATTTAAAATTTCATGATGTGATCTCTTCCTTTGGTTTTGAAGAGAACATCATGGATCAATGTATATACCAGAAGGTTAGTGGGAGCAAAATTTGTTTCTTGGTCCTATATGTGGATGACATTCTACTTGCAACCAATGATAAAGGGTTGCTACATGAGGTGAAACAATTTCTCTCTAAAAATTTTGATATGAAAGATATGAGTGAGGCATCTTATGTCATTGGCATTAAGATCCATAGAGAAAGATCTCGAGGCATTTTGGGATTGTCTCAAGAAACTTATATCAATAAAGTCTTGGAGAGATTTCGGATGAAAAATTGTTCACCAAGTGTTGCACCTATAGTGAAGGGTGACAAGTTCGCTTTGAACCAGTGCCCTAAAAATGAACTTGAACGGGAACAGATGCACAACATTCCATATGCTTCAGCTGTTGGAAGCCTAATGTATGCTCAGGTTTGCACAAGACCTGACATAGCATTTGCAGTAGGAATGTTGGGAAGATATCAGAGTAATCCAGGTTTAGACCATTGGAGAGCTGCTAAAAAGGTCATGAGGTATCTTCAAGGGACCAAGGACTACATGCTCATGTATAGACAAACTGATCATTTGGAGATAGAGGGCTACTCAGATTCGGACTTTGCTGGCTGCGTTGATTCTCGGAAATCAACATCAGGATTTATATTTATGTTAGCTGGTGGAGCCATATCATGGAGGAGTGCAAAGCAGACCTTGACTGCTACCTCTACTATGGAAGCGGAGTTCGTTGCTTGTTTTGAGGCTACATCGCAAGGTGTATGGTTGAAGAGTTTCATCTCAGGGCTTAGAATTGTTGACTCCATTACTAGGCCAATTAAACTGTACTGTGACAATTCAGCTGCTGTATTTTTGGCTAAAAACCATAAGAGTGGTAGTCGAAGTAAACATATCGACATTAAGTATTTAGCCATAAGAGAACGTGTTAAAGAGAATAAAGTGGTCATAGAACACGTTAGCACTGAATTGATGATAGCTGATCCTTTGACTAAAGGCATGCCAATTAAGAAGTTTAAGGATCATGTGATAAGAATGGGAGTTGGTTCCATGATATAATTGTATTGATAACAATTTGTACAAAGAAACTCTTATTTCAATCGTTTGTTTATTTCTCATTCAGGTGTACACGTTATATGACTTTTGAGAAATGACAAACTTTTCTTTTGGACTCTGAATAAACATATGGTTTATTCATTATGTTATGTTGTCACATTTGGAATGGTGATAAAGAAATTGAATGCATTGTAATACATAGAAGATAATACTCAATTATAGAGGACCTATCGCTATGATTCATGTATTTAGTTTCTTGTTCAGTGTTGATAAAATATACGGACCAAGTGGGAGAATGTAATAACCCGTCTTAATAATGGTCCTATTTTATTGACTAAACGTTTCTCCTATTAAAGTGATAACAGCCCCCCTCCCTTAATACCTGAACGCTCGCTTGATGGGGCATGCGGTGAAGGAATTGGGTATAAAAAAGGGACCCATCCTAAGGTTTTACCTCAAGAGAAATCCTAAGGTTTTAGAACATGGTTCTCGAGAGAGATCCTAAGGTTTTAGAACAGGATTCTCGAGAGAGATCCTAAGATTCTCGAGAGAGAAACCTAAAAGCGGAGGCATTGGAATTGAGTCCCTGATCAAGAGCAATCCTGAAGGCATACACCATCGGAATGCGAGAGCTCATTGATTAGAAGACCGATCCATCGAGAAGAGAAAGAGAAGATCAATCGAGATCCCCAAAGAAAAGAAGATCTCCCGTGCAATCCAAAAGGAAAACCAGGAAGATCGGATTCCTTACCACCATTAAATAATAATGGCTGGAGGTAATTATATTTAAGCAAATTAAGTCTAACAGGTTTTTGTTGCGTTTGATAGCCTGGATCCTTGTTTCATCTTGCTTCGATTCGCGAAGGGATTTTGACTACTTGAGCTGTTTGCAAAATCCGTGTTTCATTTCGAGCACTCATTATGGTTGAACTTTGTTGGTCTCGTCATTCCTTTATTTCAAGTTTCTCATTTAATTTGCTTTTAAGTTCTTAGGATGATGCTTTATTACATAATTAGATTGTTCCAGGAGGAATATTCCCTCCTGTTCAATGTGAAAGAATGCTAACGGTGATTATCAAAGGCGGTTGATAAGCTATTAGTTTGTTTCCATTTTAAATCTTCTTGGGCTATTCATACTAATCTCTGTTTTTCATGCTCGATAAAATTCACTTACATTTTGTGAAACATTTTACTTTGGTTATTAGGATTGTGAAGATAAACCTTAGTTTGGTGTTAGCCACCTACAGAGGATGTCGTCGCCATATTCTATGCTGAACAACAAACCCATTGATCAATGGAAGGTTACTGAATTAAAGGAAGAGCTTCGTAGAAGGAAGTTGCCCATCAAGGGTCTCAAGGAGGACCTGGTGAAGCGGTTAGATGCAGCAGTTCAGAATGAGAAGGAATCAGCTGAAGAAGAAGTGGATCATGGCTTGGATCCTGCTCCAGATCCTCAGGACAATGTTGATGAAGGAGAAGCAGTTCCACCAGTAGAAGCTCATACTGAAGACATCATGGATGAAGTTGAGAAAACTGACAATGCTGCCACTGTAGCCGATACAGATGCCAGCCCTTTAGATGTCAAACAAACTGTCATATTTCAAGACAGAGATCTAAAGCAGGTTCTGGTATCAGATGCAGCAGCTGTGGAACCATTGATTAATGCAACTTCCATGGAAGACAGCATTGCTGTTCTGTGGGAGATAGTATTACTGAAAGTCAACATGCCACCCTTCATAATGTTACAAGTGGCCAAGATTTGAGGTATGGCGAAAAGCACGAGGAATCAAAGCCTCCGTTGAGGATGTCAAGCTCAGCCCATCGGAACCAAACAATCAGGTATCTGAGGTCAGCCCAGATTAGGGTCCCAAGTAAAGTGTGAGTCAATTTCTACTGATTCTGTGTCAATTATTGAAAAAAAGAAACTAAAGGATAATTTGAATGCCGATAATTTTCATTTAGAAGTTGTTAAGTTGGAGATGGTGCAACCATCATCCTGCAATGATCCTCCCATTGGTGGCGATTTGCACCCATTGGATGATGACAAAGAGCTGGTTAAGAACCAGGTCTCTTTGGAAGAAACAGATGCCAAATATGCTACAAATCTGGACCTTAGCAAGAAAGAAGATAGTGCAGATGGGGGTTCTCCAGAAAAATTAAATTTAGACAGGAGTTCGGGTGATGAGTCAATGGAGGAGGATGTCTTGGAAACAAGCGTATTGATCCCAATATTAAGTCTGGTGAACTAGGAGAAAAAACTGAGGCCGATAAAATGCATATTGTAGAAAAGGGGACCTGTGTTGATGCTGAGGTCGATGGGTCCTCTCTTGAAAAGAATGATACTGTTGATGAAGAGAGGGTGGGACCTGCAGCTCCTACTGAGAAGAGAAAACTTGAAGGTACTTCTACTAAGTTTACTTTTATTTCAGGATGATTAGAGCATTGAAGATTGTCATATGATGTTATTCAATGATTTGTGAACTTTTTACTTAATAGTTTATGAAATACTTCTTATGACATTTGAGTTTATGAGATGCATTTAAGATTTATCGTCAACAATCCTATTAAATATTTATCGTCAACAAGTTTCTTAAGAGAATATTTATGTAGCCATATTCTTATTGCCTATGTTTGTTCTTGTGGCAGACAATAGGGAGTTTAGTGGCTTCTTTAGTATCCTCTATTTATTAACTCTTTCACAACTATTCATCATATAATACCATCATAAGATCATAGAAATTTCTATCTTCATATTCGTATCCGTATTCGTATATAACAAATATGGATATGCTTGATATCCGATTCATATCCGTATCCGTATATAATAAATATGGATATGCTGGATATCCGATTCATATCGTATCCGTATAACAAATATGGATATGCTGGATATCCGATTCGTATCCGTATCCGTATATAATAAATATGGATATGCTGGATATCCGATTCGTATCGTATCCGTATATAATAAATATGAATATACTTGATATCCAATTCGTATCCATATCCGTTTAGAATAAATATGGATATGAATTTTAATATCCGTTTAGTATTCGTATCCGTTAAAATATGGATACAAATACGGATATACTACTATCTGATCCGTATCCGATCCGTTTTCAGCCCTAAGCAAGGGGCGTTGAATAGAGGAAAGTTAAATATAGTAGCATCCAAAAGATAATGACGCGACGTTTCGCCTACGTGGCTTATTTTGATTGCATGATATTAGGGCTCGTGTTCGGCGAGCGCGCGAAACCGTACTATACGGGGTTAAATTAGCTTCGCGTATGTTAAAAAAAAGTGTCAATTGGGTCGGATAGAAGAGATATTGCTGCGAAATGGAAAGAAGTTTTATTTGCGATGCGTAAAATAATCTTTGGACAAAATAATAATAATAACATGAGAAACCTATAACATACAAATACCTCATTAATTTAAATTTAATTAAAAAGTTTAAAATTTAAATTTTAAATTATAAAAAAGCAATATGTTAATATATTATCTACATTTATGTAGACATTATTCCATATGGTTATACTGAATTTGATTATAAAGTTTGAAAATTAAATTTAAAATATAATAAAAATAATATACTTAATATATAATTATAATCATACTTACATATTTTAATTATAAAATATTTAGCAATATAAGTAGAAATTTTGATTCGATTGATTTATGCTTAAATTATTAAGTTTAAAATTTAATTTTAAAATAAATAAAATAATAGCAGCATAAAATCAATAATCACACTTGTATACCACGTAATTGAATCTGAAATGCTTACGCCCTTTTAAACTCAATGTTGAATTTGTCTTGCAAATGATATAGATGGCTAACATAAAAACCATCAATTAAGATGTCACTATTTAATCAAACATACATTCAATTCTTTGTGAGCCATCTTTTTATGAAAAAGTAATAATCAAGTATAGTATGAGTATGAAAACTAAATTGAATGTGATTAAGATGGCAGAAATATTATTATATGGAATGCAAGAAGTCGTCCAAAGTAAAAGATGAAGTTATAGACGAAAAAGCATACCTATATAATTTTAGCAATGATGTGGACCACTCTTATATGCAAGCTCAATTAGATGAATGAACAGCAGTAAATTAGTTCTTTACAACTAAAAGATAGAATCAATATCAAGATAAATACAATACTGATAAGACCAGTTAACAGGCCCATGGGCAATAAAAACAAAAATTTTCAAACAATTTTTCTAGGCAGCGGCTTAGTTCCTAGGCGGCCTCGCTGGCCTACTGGATTTTCTCTTCTTCAAGGATGCAATGGGCATTTAATTCCGTGTGAAGAGAGAGAATAAGAGAAAAAAAAATGGGTTCTCTTAAGGATCACCTTTTGTCATTAATGTTAGGCAAATCAATGTGCAGCATTAATGATACAGAGACGGAAGCCTAAGTGGCCTCTTTCTCAACAATCCTAGGTGGCAATGACCTGAGAGCATTTATGGGCTAGAGCCTTTGATGGTGTAGACCCATAAGGAAATCCTAGGCGACCTTTCATCTTAGACCAGCAATCCTAGGCGGCCCCTTTCTCAACAATCCTAAGCGGCAATGACATAAGAGCAATGACCTGAGAGCATTTAATGGGCGCCTCTTCCTCAACATCCTAGGCGGCAATGACCTGGGAGCATTTATTGGGCTAGAGCCTCTTGGGAGCATTTAATGGGCTAGAGCCTTTGATGGTGTAGACCCATAAGGAAATCCTAGACGGCCTTTCATCTTATGCGGCGATCCTAGGCTGCCCCTTTTTCAACAATCCTAGGCGGCAATGACCTGGGAGCATTTATGTCACCGCTCCAGTGATGCGCACGGCTAAGAGGGCCGTAGTGCAGCCCGCGGCGTGCAGCACGGGCAAGGCAGGTGGCCGAGGACCTACCAAGATGGAGTTTGACCGTGCCACAGGATGGGCACGTCCATCCGTGGGGTCGGCAAGCCCCACACTTAGCCAGACATATTGGCGCAAGGTTGGTGATCCATGCGCTAAGGCCGGATGCGGCTCATCTCCCAGACGCGACAGCATGCGGAGTCAGCTTCAGCAAGCCCAGTTTCAGCAAGGCATGCGCGGCCGAAGAAGACCCGGAGCCATCCCTTAGCGGCGTGGAGCGTGGCAAGGCCAAACGCACCTGTGCGCGCAGGCCAGCCTGGCCGCATGCGCAGGCCTGCCTGGCTGTGCGCGCAGGCCTGCTTGGCAACGCGCTCAGGCCTGCCCTGCTGTGCGCCCTGGCACGCACAGGCCTTCCTGGCCGCGCGCCCAGGTGCGCGTAGGCGGTCGCGTGCCCAGGCGCGCCTGCTGCCTGGCGCGCGCGCGAGCGCCCGACAATTCCCATGCGTGCCCAGCTAGCGGGCGGCCAGCTGGGTAGCGCGCCCGCTTGCGGGCGGGCGGGCAGCTGCCCGCTGACCGCTGGCGCACGCCAGGCGGGCGCACGCCCAGCGGCCGATGCCAGGCGCGCCCAGGCACGCAACAGGCCCGCGCCCAGCGCCCAAGCGTGCCCACAATGGCCAGATTCGCCCAGCAACTGCCCAGATCATCCAACAGCGATTTTTGGGGGATAAATCCGTCCATATCAGAGAGAATCTAAACATTATCTTATGGGTAAGATTTGGGAATCCAACCAGTAACAAACTCAAGATTTGGATAAGATTTTAGGGGAGTTAGATGGAGATATTTTGACCCTTATCCAAAGCCATCGTTGGAGATCTTTTGGATGAAGATTGGAGGCGTCTAACCAGCTGAAATGTGATCTCTTCATCAGATTACCCAACGACCATTAAAAGGAAAAATTTGAAAAGATTGGGTGGTGCTTCAAAGGAGGCGTGCATTATTTAGGCGTGCATGAGGATATGGATAAGGTTCGGGGGAAAAGCTTTGGATAGGCATGGCTCAACCTATAAATAAAGGGGGCTGAGGTCTTCGGGAGAAACAACAACACAACGGAGAGGAATCAAGAATCCTATCCAACTGGCCACCAAGAAGCGGGTGGCATCTTCTAATCTCCACCTTGGGCGAGAAGGAGGAGAGAGAGAGACTATCTGAGCCGTTGAAGAGCTTCCTACGGGCGATCATCTACGGGTTACGGGTGAGTGATCTTGTAGCCTAAGGGCAAGGTGAGAAGAGATGGTGAGAGATTTCTTGTAGTGCTACAGCACATATTCATCTTGCCTTCCTCTTGAGGATTGTATTAATCAAAGAGGTTGGGGTAGAGTTTACCCTGTACATCTTGTGTTTGGGGCTGGGCATTGATCTGTGATTTCTTGTTGGGATTCTTGGGGTTCCTGAAGGGGGAGGTCTCGATCAACCTCACCCTAGCATGTTGTGCGCAACAACTCTTAGAGAGAGAGGATGACTTAGCACGAGGCGTGCTAAGGCCGGTCCCCTGCTAGGATGCTTCCGTACTTAGAAAAAAAAAGCCTATACCTAGTCGGGTGACAAGAGGGTATCAGAGCTCCTTCAATACAAGAACCCAAGAGCAGATTTTTTTTTCTTCTAGAAATCAACCATGGTGAATCACAACGATCAAATAGCAAGGCTCGAGGCGATTGTCGGGATTCCTCTAGAGGATGGGTTTACTGATCTCATCACCCGATCCTTGGAGTAGTAGTAGCAGATCAATCAGATCCAGCAGGCGATCCCGACACAACCAGATCATGGATCCGGGCCAAGCTCTTCCAATGAAGGCCAACAGGACGGGAGAGATGCCGTTCTAGAGGAGGTTTGAATCACATCAAGGAGCTGGGAGATGAAGTGGACGCCCTCAGGAGAGAGCACGCACGCCAGCCCTATGTGAATCTACCACATCCATCCCAGATCCGCGTACTTGATCCAAAGCCTTTCAGCGGCGCGCGCAACGCCAAGGAACTGGAGAACTTCGTATGGGACGTGGAGGAGTTCTTCCTAGCAATGAATATACCAGAAGCGCAACGAATCCACCTCGCCAGTGTGTTCCTTGCTGGTGATGCCAAGCTATGGTGGCGTACTCGCAATGCGGGGGATCGAAACGCCGGTAGGCCAGGAATTACAACTTGGGAGGCCCTCAAAGAAGAGTTAAAGATTTAGTTTCTCCCTCACAACGTCACATGGGTGGCGAGGGACCAACTGAAGAAGCTGAAGCAGACGGGTTCCATCAGAGACTACGTCAAGGAGTTCAGCTCATTGCTACTCGACATACCAGACATATCCGAAGCCGACAAGTTGTTCAACTTTCAGTCGGGTTGCAAATTGGGCGCAAGTGAGCTGCGAAGGCAAGGAGTGAAAGATCTAATTCGGTGATGGCTGCTGCTGAGAGCTTCGTCGTCGTCGACTTTCATACCACTACCCTACCCCCGCCCCTGGCAAGCAGAAGGCAAAGCCAGGAGGGCAGACGTCTCCCAAGAAGCAAGGGAAGAAGAAGAAGACGACAGCCCAAAAGAGAAGGGAACTACTCATCAGTCTAAGGATACCACGACAGATCTGAGCGGCCCCAAGGCTGTTTTATCTACGGAGGTGCACATCGGATGCGTGACTGTCAGAAGAAGGGGAAGCTCATGGCCTTGATCTCCCAATTGGTCGAGGAATCCAGCGACTCAGAGGGACCCTCCCGGGTGAACCCGTTGCAAGCGATTGATGCGCTTGTCACCAGAAGCCGCCATCCTGCAAAGGGCTTCTTTATGTTTCGGTGAAGGTCAATGGCCACCAGCTGAGGGCCATGATTGATACGGGTGCCATCGACAACTTCATCATGGAAGACATAGCGAAGGAGTTAGGTTTGCAGACTTCCATCGCTGCAACCATGATAAAGGCCATCAACTCGAAGGCAGCGAGGGTGAATGGCCTTGCAAAGGCTGATCTAGAAGTCGGCCCCTGGAGAGGGCGTGCAGCTTTTTGGTGATCCCACTTGACGATTTTCAGATCATACTTGGCCTGGAGTTCTTCAAGGAAGCAAGGTAATGATCTTCCATATCTCAACGGCATGCTGATAGGATCGGAGGACAGCACCGGGTTCGTTTCAGCATTGCCACCAGTCGTTAAGGAAGAGAGCAGCGGTCAGTCAACCGTTGCAAAGCAAAGATGACAACACCAGTTCGCGCACAGTTCCAGATAGCGGGCTGATATCCACTAAGCAACTCAGCAAAGGCCTAAGGAAATGAGACCAGACATATGTCGCGGCACTAGTCCAGGTTCAGCCCGAATCGAAGGATCAGAGGAGGTGCCCGCGCAGGGGGGAGATACTACAAGAGTTCGCCGATCTTATGCCCGACGATCTACCAAAGGAATTACCGCTACGGCACACGCACGACCATCGAATCGAGTTGGAGCCTGGAGCGCGTGCCCCGGCAAAGGCCCCCTACGCATGGGCCCTGCAGAACTGAAGGAACTGCGCACTCAGCTGGATGAGTTACTGGCCGCGGGACTGATTCAGCCATCCTATGCCCCTTTCGGAGCACGGTCCTTTTTCAGCGCAAAAAGGATGGATCTCTGCGCATGTGTGTGGACTATCGAGCCCTCAACAAGGTCACCGTGAAGAATCGCTACCCGGTGCCCAATGCAGCAGATCTGCTCGACCGTCTTCGAAGGCGAAATACTTCAGCAAATTGGATCTATGCTCTGGATATTGGCAGGTGCGTATTACGCAGGTGATGAATCAAAGACGACGTGTGTGATCCGGTACGCTCATTCGAGTTCCTGGTCATGCCCTTTGGCCTGACGAACGCACCAGCTACCTTCTGCAATCTCATGACAGACGTCCTATATGACTTCCTGGATGACTTTGTCATAGTCTATCTGGACGACATAGTCATTTACAGCGGTAGCCTGCAGCAGCATGTGGAGCACTTGAGGCGAGTTATGCAGCAACTTTGGGAGCATCGCCTCTACGTCAAAGGGAGAAGTGCGAGTTTGCACGCACCGAGGTCCATTTTCTTGGACACATCGTTGGCCATGGCGCGATACGATGGACAGCGCCAAGGTCCAGGCCATCCTGGACTGGTGACACCTGCCACAGTGAGCGAGCTCCGATCGTTCCTAGGACTGCGAACTATTACCGGAGGTTCATCAAAGGGTACTCAGCCATCGCAAGCCCTTTGACGATCTGCTCAAGAAGGAGCGAAGGTGGAGTTGGTCCTCCAACTGTGAGGAGACCTTCGGTAAGCTAAAGACGACACTAGCTACGGAGCCGATCTTGCAGTTACCCAGATTTGAGGATCCTTTTGAAGTGCACACGGACGCATCCGACCATGCGCTTAGTGGAGTCTTGGTCCAGGCGGGACATCTAGTGGCATATGAGAGCAGAAAGTTCAAGGACGCCGAGACACGGTATTCGGTGCATGAGAAGGAGATGACTCTGTGATACACTGCTTGGAGGTATGGCGCCATTACTTGCTCGGAACCAAATTCAAAATTACTACCGACAACATCGCTAACACCTATTTCAAGACTCAGCACAAGTTGACGCCCAAGCAAGCTCGTTGGCAAGAATACTTGGCAGAGTTCGACTTCGATTGGGAGCATCGGTCAAGACGTCAGAATCAAGTGGCTGATGCCCTCAGCTGCCAAGTCGTACAGGAGTACGTGGCCGTGGTGGCGACCATGCAGTCAGGCGTTATAGAGCGTATTCGCAAGGCAACGCAGGCAGATGCAGAATACGCCAAGCTAATGCGTGACGTGACGAGATTGGTGCGGCGCTTCTGGATCCAGGACGGCTTGCTTCGCGCATATGGAGGTAGGCTAGTCGTGCCAAAGAATGAAGCTTTACGGCGCGACTTATTAAAAGAGTCCCATGACTCAAGGTGGGCAGGACATCCGGGCATGGAGAATGTATGCCCTGCTATCTCATGACTTCTACTGGCCGAATATGTGGAGAGACGTGGAGGCCTATGTGCAGAGTTGTCTAATCTGCCAGATGGACAAAGTGGAGCGCAGGAAGCCAGCGGGATTACTGCAACCGTTGCCCGTCCCAAGCCGACCATGGGCATCAATTTCCATGGACTTCATAGTGGGATTTCCGGAGGTGGACGGCAAGCGGACCATCTTTGTGATGGTAGATAAATTTTCCAAGTATGCTATCTTCATGGCGATACCGGACCCATGCACAGCTGAGTGCGCGGCGCTCTTCTTCACCAATGTGGTCAAGATCTTCGGTTTGCCCGGAGATATCATCAGCGATCGCGACGTCCGATTCATGGGTAAGTTCTGGACCATGCTTTTCTAAATCGTGGGCACGGAGCTTAAATTATCCACATCATATCACCCTCAGACGGACGACCAAACCGAGCGGGTGAATGCTTTGCTCGAGCAGTATATGCGGCACTTCGTCACCGCAAGACAATGAAACTGGCTTGAGTTGCTGGACGCGACACAGTTTTCCTACAATCTAAACCGGTCTTCAGCAACATATCAAAGTCCAGCGGAGTTATGCCTAGGCTACCAGCCTAGGACGCCCTTGGAGGTTGCACGACAGTACGACGGCCCATGTCCAGCGGCGCATCTATTTGCAAGGGACAGGACCGAAAACATTACTAAGGCGCATGACAGCCTTGTGCGGGCGGCTATGCAGATGAGCTGCGCGCAGACGAGCATCGACGACCAGTGGAGTACCAGGTGGGCGATCTTGTCATGTTGAAGATTACGCCCTATCTTTGGAGGAAAGCAACCAAGCGAAAGTTCCACAAAGGCCTTTTGCCAAGGTATGACGGACCCTTCAAAGTACTTAGACGGGTGGGAGAAGTGGTTTACAAACTGGCCTTGCCAACCAGACTGAAGATTCATCCAGTCTTCCACGTTAACTTCCTCAAACCATACCACGGAGACCTGGTGCAGATGAGATAGAGAACCCAAGCAGGATGCGCCCTGCCATCCGACCCAAGTTCGCAAGGAAGATTGCAAGAATTTTGGCGGATCGAAAGGTAGGTACGAGTCAAGGACCCAGTACACGGAGTATCTGGTACAGTGGCATGGAGAGAATGTTTCCGATGCCACCTGGAGGTGAGCAGAAGAACTTTGGCAGTTCGAGGAGGACATTCAGGCCTACGTGAGGGCGAGCACGACGGGGACGTCGGCGTCTTCAGGTGGGGGAGGATTGTCACCGCCCCAGTGATGCGCACGGCCAGGAGGGCCGTAGCGCAGCCAACGGCGCGTAGCACGGGCAAGGCAGGTGGCCGAGGACCTGCCAGGACAGAGTTTGACCATGCCACGGGATGCGCACATCCGTCCGTGGTGCTGGCAAGCCCCACACTTAGTCAGACTCATCTCCCAGAGGTTGGTGTTCCAAGCGCCAAGGCCGGATGCAGACTCATCTCCCAGACGCGACGGCACGCGGAGTCAGCATCAGCAAGCCCAGTTTTCAGCAAGGCATGCGCGCCGAAGAAGACCCGGAGCCATCCCTTAGCGACGTGGAGCGCGGCAAGGCCAAATGCACCAGCGCGCGTAAGGAACGTGCAGGCCTGCCCTGCTACGCGCCCAGGCGTGCGCTGGCCTTCCTGGACGTGCGCCCAGGCACGCAGGCGGCTGCGTGCCTAGGCGTAGGCGGTGCCTGGCGCGCGCGTGCTCGCGCCCGCTCGGCTGGCGGGCGACCAGCCGAGCAGCGTGCCCGCTTTGCAGCAGCTGCCTGCCGACCGCTGGCGCACGCCAGGCGGGCATGCGCCAGCGCGACACCCAGCGTACTCCAGGTGCGCCCCACCCCGCACCCTGGCGCGCGCCCCGGCGCGCCCACAACGGCCAGATTCAGCCCAGAAACTGCCCAACCGTCCAGCTGCCGATTTTTGGGGGATAAATCCATCCTTATCAGAGAAATCCAAACCTTATCTTATGGGTAAGATTTGGAAATCCAACCAGCAGATTTTGGATAGGAAAAATCAGCCATTATCCATATGTAACAAACTCAAGATTTGGATAAGATTTTGGGGGAGTTAGTTGGAGATATTTTGACCCTTATCCAAAGCCATCATTAGAGATCTTTTGGATGAAGATTGAGGCGTCTAACTAGCCGAAACGTGATCTCTTCATCAGATTACCCAATGACCATTAAAAGGATAAGATTTGCAAAGATTGGGCGGTGCTTCAAAGGAGGTGTGCATTATTTAGGCGTGCATGAGGATATGGATAAGGTTTGGGGTAAAAGCTTTGGATAAGGCATGGCTCAACCTATAAATAAAGGGGGCTGAGGTCTTCGGGAGAACAACAACACAACGGAGAGGAATCAAGAATCCTATCCAACCGGCCACCAAGAAGTGGGCGGCATCTTCTAGTCTCCACCTTGGGCGAGAAGGAGGAGAGAGAAGAGACGATCAGAGCCGTGAGGAGCTTCCTACGGGCAATCATCTACGGGTTACGGGTGAGTGATCTTGTAGCCTAAGGGCAAGGTGAGGAGAGATCGGTGAGAGATTTCTTGTAGTGCTACGGTACATAGTCATCTTGTCTTCCTCTTGAGGATTGTATTAATCAAAGAGGTTGGGGTAGAGTTTACCCTGTACATCTTGTGTTTGGGGCTGGGCATTGATCTGTGATTTCTTGTTAGGATTCTTGGGGTTCCTGTAGGGGAGGTCTCGATCAACCTCACCCCCTAGCCTGTTGTGCGCAATAATTTTGAGAGAGAGAGGCTGACTTAGCACGAGGCGTTCTAAGGCCGGTCCCCTGCTAAGACGCTTCTGTATTTAGAAAAAAAATAGCCTATACCTAGCCGGGTGACATTTTATAGGCTAGAGCATTCAATAGTAAAGAAGTTCTAAACGGCCTTTCATCTTAGGTAGCAATCCTAAGCGGTCTTACTCGATATGGCCTCTTCAGCGACAATCTACGGCCTTCTCAACGGCATTTATATGCCGAGGCATTTATAGGCTTTATAAAGGCCTTCGCTCTAAGGCATTTATTGGAGAGCATTCACGGACTACGGAGATAGAGAGACAGTGGAGGAAGTCTTAGGCGGCCTATTCCTGAACGCCTTTTTCCTCAACGGCCTTCCCATCCTAGGCGGCCTTTTCTTCAACGGTCTTCCTAAGCGGCCTATTTCTCAACGGCCATTTTAAGCGGCCTTTTTAAGCGACTTCTTTTCAGACTTCCCAAGCCACCACAATGATGGCTCCCTATCGCATTTATGTGTTAGGGCATTTATGGTCTTATAAAGGCCATGTGCATTTATGGCTGTTACGTTGACTCCTTTTTGACTCCCATCTCACGGAGGTCCTCGACAACCTTTTCCATCTTCTCCCAGCTAGACGGCTCCCAAGCAATCCTAGACGACCCTCGACACTCCCATGACAGCGGCCAAGAGCAGCCTAGACGGCTCTCGAACAATCCCAAATGGCCGCCGACACTCCCATGATGGCGGCCAAGAGCAATTCTAGATGGCCCGAGCAATCCTAGGCGGCCTCACCGAACCCAGGTCCCACAGATGCCTTCCCGGCCTCATCCAACAATGGCCTCGTGGAGCAGAGGCCCTAGGCGGCCACCAGCGTCCCTAGGCGGCCTGCTTCTCCCAGCCAGCAAGCTCCTTCCAGCCGGCCATCCACGGTGGCCCCTCGTCCAATGGCCGTGACCTTTCGCGGACCTTCTGACTCTACACGCCAGGTAGAGGGTACGGTCTCCATAGCTCACTAGGGGCCAGGTCCAAGCAATAGAATTGGATGAAGGGGAGATATAGCTTCTCCACGTGTCAAGTGGCATATGCATGAGCCAAAGGCATCCTTGAGTGACCTATGGGTCCGAGGGTACTATTAGTCTTTATTTAATTCAAGAAGGGACTCATGAAGACTAAACAAGGACTATAGCCATTAAATAAATATTCAAGATCAATGTACCAGAAAAGGCGAGCTGTGCACACTCTGCGGATGAAATCATGACTTGCATGAGGTAGGACGATGCTTCAAGTTTAATTGAAATCAAATCCTAAAAGAAGCCTACAAGTAATAATAGCTTTAGGTAATACAATATGCATTTAAAAGTAACCTAATGACCTTTAATCAAAGACTACATGAATTCAACAGCTTGATTTATAGTTTTTTTTTTTTAAGCCTGACTCGGGAAGAGTAAGGCATGTGTGAATGCACATCATTAATAATAATATAAAATAGACTTTGCTCCTTTAAACTAGAAAACAAATACATAGCCCTTTTATTTTTAAATTGAAAATGAGATATTCATATTAATCTTTATCCTATATATTTATAATATAAGAATAAATAATTAAAATATTATGAGACTATATTTTATTATGACCTAAGTATTAAAATCTAATAATTTTAATTTCATATATATATATCATGAAGGATTCTTAATTTAAATATCATATCATATATTTAATATATTGATACAATAAAAATTATTATTTTTATCTACTTGATGTATAGGTTAAAATATAAAAAACATATGATTTTTTTATTTCTTGATATTTTCAGTTGTATAAATAATAATAAATATTGTGAATCTATGATCTAAATATTTAATTGTTAATTTGATATTTAATAGGAGTAGATATCCTTTTCTCAGGAAAGGAGCATTGTCCTTTCTATTTGATAAGTAGTGGATGAATTAATATTAATAGTATAAATTAGTATAATTTTTTATATAGTTGGGAAAAGGATGGATTTTGAGTTGTTCGCATAGCATTCTTTATTAAGAGATTTGCCCTTGTCTGGCCACGTTGCTCTTATTAATGCTTGTTTGTCCGACTCCCGCTTGTCTCCGCATGGACCCTTCTACAGTGAAGCAGGAAACGATGGAACGTTAACCTTTGATAATGTGTCATTATCATTTGAAATCAAAATATTTGATATTTTTATGTGATTTAAACAACCAAAAGATTCAGAATCTTGGCTCTGAAAATATTGTGAAATTTATATGAGCTCACACTCATAGTAAGCCTATTATAATGTAAAAATAATCATATATCATATAACATTAAAGATATTTTCAAATCACATTCTTATGAAAAGCTTTCCATTTTCAAAACATTTATCATGCTATCAGAACATGCTATCAGAACATGTAAAATACAATTTGGAAGCTTAAATGTATAGTAAATACCAGAATATGCATATAACAAACCCATATATATATATATATATATTCGCTGTTTTCTTATGTGTCCCACGGCCCTAATGTGTCACTCTTAAATGTTCCCTAAGAGGAAGGGTCCTGGTACCAGCGTTTGCCATATATCATAATCCATCACAACTCATCCTCTAGATGTGTGTCCTCCACATATCTCCCCTGTGAAGGTGGGTCCCGTATCACAATCAATCAGAACACATCCTCTAGATGTGTGTCCTCCACATATCTAACCCTTATGGAGGTGGTCACATATCACTTGGCATTTCACATCACATGAGAACGCGACGACATATAAGTATATTTTAATGTCATCATAATAATTGCATGTCACAGATCATGCATCAACATAAGCATCAGTTCCTCATATCACATATACAGTGGTTTGAACATTTTTAATAATTGCATATAGACATATCAATAGTACCAATATATTTGCAAAGTCAAATCAGCATATACTTCATCTTTGCATAATTTATAACTCCACTACTTTGCAAAATAATAGCAGTTGTATATAACCATAGCAATTACTCATTTGTAAATTCATGGTACTATTCAAAATAGTCAATATAAATAAAACTTCATTTTTCTTTATTTCATAAATATGCATGCAACTATAAATCCAACGATCTATAAAATAATTTATGAAATTATAATAATTGGCTATTTACCTCGCAAATCCCAAATGGTAAACCAGCTAATTAGACATCTTGGTACCTACAGCATCATTTTACATAATTAATTATCTAAAATCT
>UESW01002227.1:0-43968 GCA_900491605.1 Calamus simplicifolius
GTGATATTTACACATATGATTTATGTCCTTTGCTTCCACATTTAAAACAAGTAATGTTTAATGATTTTTCAGCATGTACAAAAATGTTCTTCAAAGATTTTGCTTTTTAAGTGGATTATATCCTAATCCAGCTTTGTCAAAACAGCCTTTTGATTTTCCAAAATTATATTAAGTTTGATAGAGCTTAGAGTAAATTTATCAACCATAGGCTTAAGTCTATCAACATCTTTTTTCAAACTTTCTTTTTCTTTTATTAAAAGTTCTTTATCAACAACATGCTTTTCATTTTCTAATGATAGTTTTTGCATTTGAGTTTTCAATTCTTTGTTCTTTGAACTTAGATTTGCAAAATCATCTATTAATTCATAAAAGCACTATGTAATTCATCAAAAGTGAAGTCATCAAGAAAACTCGGACTTACCTCATCATTGTCCGCCATGAAGCATAGATTGGCCATTTCACTCTTTTCTTCTTCTTCAGAACTTGTGCTTTCCGAATCGCTCCATGTGGCCATCATTGCCTTCTTTTTGAATCTCCGGGTGCCTTCTTTAGTTGAGGGCATTCAGATTTAAAGTGACCCGGCTTCTTGCATTCAAAGCAAATAACTTCCTTTTCTTTGCCCTTGTCCTCATCTTTTCTTGCAAAGGGCTTTTTCTTTTCAAACTTCTTCTTCATGAATTTTTAAATTTTCTTGTGATGAGTGCCATGTCCTCATTATCACTTTCATCCTCGGATTCATAGGCTCTTCCATATATTCAGAAATCTTAAGAGCCATATTTCTCTTCTTCTTTGACTCATCATCATCAACATGTGCTTGATTTGAAGCTCATGAGTCATTAAGGATCCCAACAGTTCTTCTAGGGGTAGTGTACTTAGATCCTTTGCCTCTTGTATTGCCGTCACCTTAGCTTTCCAAGTCCTAGGCAAGGAACACAAAACCTTTCTCACAAGATCAGAATATCATAAGATTTACCAAGACTTTTAAACCATTAACTATGTCAGTAAATCTTGTAAACATATCAGCAATAGATTCACATGCATCCATTTTAAACAATTCATATTTATGAACTAGCATGTTAATCTTGGATTCCTTGACTTGATTTGTTCCCTCATGGGTAACTTCAAGTCTATCCCAGATTTCCTTAGCAGAAATGCAAATAGATATGCGATTGAATTCATTTGCATCTAATGAGCAGTATAAGACTTCATTGCTTTGGCATTGAGTTGTGCCAATTTTCTATCATGTTCATCCCATTCCGTTTCCGGTTTGGGAGTCTCCATGCCATTGACTCTAGCAGTGGGTGTGTGTGGTCCATTGACTATAATGCTCCATAGATCATAGTCAAGTGCTTGAATGAATATTTTCATTCTAGCCTTCCAATAACCATAGTTAGAACCATTAAATAAGGGTGGTCTATTAGTAGATTGACCTTCAGAAAAAGATGAATCAGCTTGAGTTGCCATGTGGATCTTTGACTCTTGATCGTTAGATCAAATCAAATGAGCACTAGCTCTGATACCAATTGTTGGTCCAGATAGCAACCCAAGAGGGGGGGTGAATTGGGTTTTTCAAAAATTAAACTCTTTTGAAAGATAACCCCCAGCGGAAATAAAAACTTAGATTCACAGATTTAAAACTAAGCAACTATAAATAGAGAGTTGAAGATAAAGAGACAATCACGGCAAACACAATAGATTTTATAGTGGTTCGGTGTACCTACACCTACGTCCACTCCCAAGTACCTCTTGGGTCCACACTATAATCAAACTGATTACAGCAGAGTTGTTTTGCAAGCTCACAACTCAAACTTGTTGTTTTCCCGGGTGCACAACGAACCCAGCTGGTTTTCAAGGCTCACCAGCACAAAACCTAAAACCACAAGCTAATGCTTGCACAAGGCTAACAGCCTCAACTGAATCAATCACCAGATTGACCCAGCAAACAGTATTTGATTTTACAAAAGCAAACTGCTCCTTCAATGAGCAAATATACAATAATGAAACAATAAATAGAGATTAGGAACCAAAGCCTGATTCGAAGATCTTGGTGGCTTCTTCCTTCTCTTCCTTTGAATGGATCTTCCTTTGAATATGCTCTTGAGGCTCAGAAGATTGGAAAAACTAGGGCTTCTTCCTTCTTTGAGATTTCTTCTAAATAGAACAGCAAAGGCTTGGAATCTCTTTCTCTTCTTTTGGGGAATGAGTATGATCTTTCCTTACAGGTTTTCCCTCTTTTCTTTTCTGATGGATCTCAAGGATTTTCTCTATTCTTTTCTTTTGCCTCTTTCTTCTCTTTTCTCTCTTTTTTGGGATGCAATCAACCCTCTTCTTATAGATCCGATTAATCCACAAATAGTGTGAAACTATCCGTTAGAAGCAAGTGAAAAAGGATTAGATCCATAAATAACAATAGCCGTTGGGATTAAAATAGATAAAAAGTTTAGAGTCATTCTGACGTTCTGGAGCTCTGATGTCTGACATTCTGGAGTCGGCTCTGGTTCTTTTCTGGAGTCGGCTCTAACTCGAAATTATTTAATCCGCTCGATCTTGGAGTTGTCATCTGACTTTTCTGGGGTCGACACAAAATTCTTCTGGAGTCTTGACTCTAGAATGTCTGGGAGTCTGATTCTCTAATTGTCATGGCCTGAAAATCCAATTCATTGACATTCAATCTGTATTCATTCATTTGTATTAGATGATCGGATACATGCTCAAGAAATCCTAAGATACAACCTAGGATTGATGTTGACTCATAAGCTTTCCGTGCCATTTTCTTCAGGAGTCGGCTCTGTGATCCTTTCCATGCTAAAGGATTCGACGGAATTGCTAATTAAATGTGTCTTGCATTGTCTTACCTTGACATTCAGATTCTGAACAATGAACTCTGTCCATTGGTCCCTGGTCCAGCAGATGGTTCAGGAATGTCTTCTCCTCTGACTCTAACTCACATAATCCAGTTTCCACTTTTCTAAAGCCCATTCGGTGAATTGTAGAGACACTATAAAAACTTAATCAAAATCATATATGTAACATTATATAGTTATAGGTCTACCAAATGCAGTTTGTCTCGCTCCGAGACATATTCAAACCTTCCGATTTTAGGAAAAGAATCCTTCCACCTGAGTTCCAATTTGGAGTCCAACAGTGCTCCTCCTCTATCTTCATGATGATATTCAACAAGTCCAACAGTAGGCATTTCCAATAAATTACCAAGGGATTCGGCTGTGATGATTACCTTTGTTCCTCTTACAACACTTACTAAGCCTCCCTCTCCTCTACTTAAATCATTATAAAACTCTCTTACTAGGGCAGGGTAGGTAGGGATATCCAAAGAGCAGACCTTCTCCCATCCCATTTCTTTCAACAATCGCCCAATAGCAAAGCCCTCCGAAATAAAGAAGTTGAAATCAACTTTTCTTCCGGTTGTAATGGCCTTACCAGCTAATTGGTCGACTCGAGGAGAAGATGGTGAGGGTGGAGAGTCATCTTGAGTGGCAGATGAAGAAGATGACGAAGGTTGCCTCCGATTTGAACGGCGCTTCGTCGGAACAGTCGAACCACCAATGATAGCACGCCTTTTGGGAGCCATTGGATTCGATTGGAATGAGTAATCAAGGGTTTTGAGGGATTTGGAGGGTTTGGAATCAGTTTGGAACAGCTTGAAAATGGTTTAGGAGACGATAGAAATCGTTTGGGGTCGACTCCGCCCTTTTTATTTTGACCTAGTTCCACTTAGAGTCGACTCCCGAAAACGAGGTGTCGGCTCCGAACCAGAGAATCTGTCAGCGCCCGAATTAGAGTCGGCTCTACAGAAGCCAGAGTCGGCTCTAATTGCCCAGACAGAACATCAAAATAAGAAGGTGTCGACTCCACAAACTGAAGGTGTCGACTCCACAATAGTTTCAGAGAAAAATCGAATTTCAAGGATCTGAAACTGATCAAATTAATCATCAAACTCTAGATAAGTGTTCCTTAACAATTGGGGAAACAATAAATCAACTTTCTAGATAAATTTCCTTATTGGACATAGAGGATTTTCAAGAAATTATAGAAGTCTAGATAGTTGTTGTCCTTAAGAGTTTCAGAAAATTATTCTAAAGGATCACAAACTCCTAATTCTCCTCTAAGATAGCAAAATCTCTCCTCACTCAAAGGTTTGGTAAAAATATCAGCTAATTGATCATTAGTATTAACATATTCAAGACAAACATCTTTGTTAGTTACATGTTCTCTAATAAAGTGATGTCTAATTTCAATGTGTTTAGTTCTTGAATGTTGAATTGGATTTTTAGTTAGATTGATAGCACTAGTATTATCACATTTAATAGGTATTTTATCAAGTGTGATACCATAATCTTCAAGTTGTCGCTTAATCCAAAGGATTTGAGCACAGCAACTTCCAGCTGCAACATACTCTGCCTCAGCAGTGGATAATGCAACCGAATTTTGCTTCTTGCTAAACCAAGAGATTAAGTTACTTCCTAAAAGTTGGCATACCCCACTTGTACTCTTTCTATCTAATTTACAACCAGCATAGTCAGAATCAGAATAAGCAATCAATTTTAAGGTTGAGTCTCTAGAATACCATAATCCTACATTTTTAGTTCCATTTAAGTATCTAAAGATTCTTTTAACAGCAAGTAAATGTGATTCCTTAGGATTAGATTGATATCTTGCACATAAGCAGACAGAAAACATGATATCTGGCCTACTTGCAGTTAGATAAAGAAGTGATCCAATCATACCTCTGTAATGCTTCTGATCTACTTTCTTACCTACTTCATCCTTGTCCAGCTTGCATGAGGGACTCATTGGCGTACCAAGAGGTTTAGCAGATTCCATACCAAATTTCTTGAGTATTTCCTTTGTATACTTTGTTTGGTTAATGAAAATTCCCGCTTTCTCTTGTTTGATTTGAAGTCCAAGGAAGAAGTTTAGTTCTCCCATCATGCTCATCTCGAATTCTCCCTGCATTAGCTTAGCAAATTCTTGACAAAGGAGATTGTTAGTAGCACCAAATATAATGTCATCAACATAAATTTGAACGATTAATAAATCCTTTCCTTTTCTTTTTAAAACAAGGTTTTATCAACATTTCCTCTAGAAAAGTCATTTTCAATTAAAAATTTACTTAATCTATCATACCAAGCTCTAGGTGCTTGCTTTAAACCATAAAGTGCTTTGTGTAGTTTGAAGACGTGGTTTGGAAATTCATGATCTTCAAAACCAGGAGGTTGTTCAACATAAACTTCCTCATTTATAAAACCATTTAGAAATGCACTTTTAACATCCATTTGAAATAAGTTGAAATTCATATGACATGCAAATGCAAGTAGTAGCCTAATGGCTTCTAATCTAGCAACAGGTGCAAAAGTTTCATCAAAATCTATACCTTCTTCTTGATTATATCCTTTTGCAACTAGTCTAGCTTTGTTTCTAATTACTATGCCATTTTCATCTAATTTATTTCTAAATACCCATTTAGATCCTATTATAGGGTGATTTTTAGGTCTTTCAACTAGGGTCCAGACTTGATTTCTAGTGAATTGGTTTAACTCTTCCTGCATTGCTAACATCCAATAACTATCTTTCTCGGCTTCCTCTATAGTCTTAGGTTCTATATGAGATACAAATGCAAGATGATTATTGATATCTCTCATTGATGATCTAGTCCTTACACCTTGAGATGGATCACCTATGATTAGGTCCTTAGGATGACCATAAGCATATCTCCAATCTCTAGGTAGATCTTGATCATTTTGAACAGTATCAATACCATCATCCTTAGGTGAGTCATCATCCTTAACTTCAGGTTCTTGATCTGAAGATACATTTAATTTTTCAATATCTCTTTCAATCAAAGATGTATCTTCCTCATCATCAATTTTATCTGAACTTGATGCTAAAGACTCATCAAACACTATATGAATGGATTCTTCTACAACTAAGCTTTTCTTATTAAATACTCTATATGCTTTGCTAGATGTAGAATATCCTAGGAAGATACCTTCATCAGACTTTGCGTCAAACTTCCCAAGATTATCCTTACCATTGTTATGAATAAAACATCTACAACCAAATGCATGAAAATAACTTAAATTTGGTTTCCTATTGATCCAAAGTTCATAGGGAGTTTTCTTAAGGATAGGTCTAATTAGGGCTCTATTTAGAATGTAACAAGCTGTGTTTATAGCTTCCGCCCAAAAATATTTTGGAAGTTGGCTTTCACATAGCATGGTACGGGCCATGTCTTCTAAAGTCCTATTCTTCCTTTCTACAACTCCATTTTGTTGTGGTGTTCTAGGTGCAGAGAAGTTATGATGTATGCCTTTTTCAAAACAGAATTTTTCAAATAAGTGATTTTCAAATTCAGTTCCATGATCACTTCTAATAGACACTATGGTAGTGTTTTTCTCATTAGTGACTTTCTTAACAAATTTCATGAATATTGAGAAAGTCTCATCTTTGTGAGCCAAAAACATTACCCAAGTGAATCTAGAGTAATCATCTACTATCACTAGACCATATTTCTTTCCTCCTAGACTTGTGGTTCTAGTAGGTCCAAAAAGGTCCATGTGTAGTAGCTCTAGTGGCCTAGTAGTTGAAACAACATTCTTAGATTTGAAAGAAGTTCTTGTTGTTTTCCAAATTGACATGCATCACATATTCGATTATTTTCAAAATTTAGACTAGGAATACCTTTAACTAAATCCATTTTCAATAATTTGGAAATTAGGTGTGTGCTTGCATGACCTAATCTACGATGCCATAGCCAACCAATCTCATTCATTTTAGCATTATCAGCAACTAAGCAATGATTACTTGGAGATAAATTACTCAAATCAATTAAGTACACATTGCCATAGCGTTTACCAACAAGAATAATGCTATTATCAATGGGATTAGTAACAGTGCAAACAGAAGCTTCAAAGGAAACCTTGAAACCTTTGTCACACAGTTGGCTAATACTTATTAGATTATGTTTAAGTCCATCAACATATAAAACATTATCAATATGAGTAGATGGAGTAATTTGAATCTTACCAATGCCCATGATATGGCCTTGACCATTATCACCAAAAGTAACTACTCCACCTCTTTTTGATTCAAGGGTGATGAATTGATCTTTGTCACCCGTCATGTGTCTTGAGCAACCACTGTCCAGGTACCATTTTCTTTTCAGTCTGATGGCTGCAAGACACTCCTGCAAAACATTTATGTCTTAATTTTAGGTACCCAAGCCTTCTTGGGTCCTTCATGGTTAGAAGCATTAAACATTGTTCCTTTGGGAACCCAAATCATCTTTTTCTTTTTATGTGAAGATTTACACATATATGATTTATGTCCTTTGTTTCCACATTTAAAACAAGTAATGTTTAATGATTTTTCAGCATGTACAAAAATGTTTTCAATGATTTTTGCTTTTTAAGTGGATTATATCCTAATCCAGCTTTATCAAAAACAGCCTTTTGATTTTCCAAAATCATATTAAGTTTGATAGAGCTTAGAGTAAATTTATCAACTATAGGCTTAAGTCTATCAACTTCATTTTTCAAACTTTCTTTTTCTTTTATTAAAAGTTCTTTATCAACAACATGCTTTTCATTTTCTAATGATAGTTTTTGCATTTGAGTTTTCAAATCTTTGTTCTTTGAACTTAGGTTTGCAAAATCATCCATTAATTCATAAAAAGCACTATGTAATTCATCAAAAGTGAAGTCATCAAGAAAACTCGGACTTACCTCATCATTGTCCGCCATGAAGCATAGATTGGCCATTTCACTTTCTTCTTCTTCGGAACTTGTGCTTTCCGAATCGCTCCATGTGGCCATCATTGCCTTCTTTTTGAACCTCCGGGTGCCTTTCTTTAGTTGAGGGCATTCAGATTTAAAGTGACCCGGCTTCTTGCATTCAAAGCAAATAACTTCCTTTTCTTTGCCCTTGTCCTCATCTTTTCTTGCAAAGGGCTTTTTCTTTTCAAACTTCTTCTTCTTCATGAATCTTTTAAATTTTCTTGTGATGAGTGCCATGTCCTCATCATCACTTTCATCCTCGGATTCATGAGGCTCTTCCATATATTCAGAAATCTTAAGAGCCATATTTCTTTCTTCTTTGACTCATCATCATCAACATGTGCTTGATTTGAAGCTCATGAGTCATTAAGGATCCCAACAGTTCTTCTAGGGGTAGTGTACTTAGATCCTTTGCCTCTTGTATTGCCGTCACCTTAGCTTCCCAAGTCCTAGGCAAGGAACGCAAGACCTTTCTCACAAGATCAGAATTATCATAAGATTTACCAAGACTTTTTAAACCATTAACTATGTCAGTAAATCTTGTAAACATATCAGCAATAGATTCACATGCATCCATTTTAAACAATTCATATTTATGAACTAGCATGTTAATCTTGGATTCCTTGACTTGATTTGTTCCCTCATGGGTAACTTCAAGTCTATCCCAGATTTCCTTAGCAGAAATGCAAATAGATATGCGATTGAATTCATTTGCATCTAATGAGCAGTATAAGACATTCATTGCTTTGGCATTGAGTTGTGCCAATTTTCTATCATGTTCATCCCATTCCGTTTCCGGTTTAGGAATCTCCATGCCATTAACTCTAGCAGTGGGTGTGTGTGGTCCATTGACTATAATACTCCATAGATCATAGTCAAGTGCTTGAATGAATATTTTCATTCTAGCCTTCCAATAACCATAGTTAGAACCATTAAATAAGGGTGGTCTATTAGTAGATTGACCTTCGGAAAAAGATGAACCAGCTTGAGTTGCCATGTGGATCTTTGACTCTTGATCGTTAGATCAAATCAAATGAGCACTAGCTCTGATACCAATTGTTGGTCCAGATAGCAACCCAAGAGGGGGGGTGAATTGGGTTTTTCAAAAATTAAACTCTTTTGAAAGATAACCCCCAGCGGAAATAAAAACTTAGATTCACAGATTTAAAACTAAGCAACTATAAATAGAGAGTTGAAGATAAAGAGACAATCACGGCAAACACAATAGATTTTATAGTGGTTCGGTGTACCTACACCTACGTCCACTCCCAAGTACCTCTTGGGTCCACACTATAATCAAACTGATTACAGCAGAGTTGTTTTGCAAGCTCACAACTCAAACTTGTTGTTTTCCCGGGTGCACAACGAACCCAGCTGGTTTTCAAGGCTCACCAGCACAAAACCTAAAACCACAAGCTAATGCTTGCACAAGGCTAACAGCCTCAACTGAATCAATCACCAGATTGACCCAGCAAACAGTATTTGATTTTACAAAAGCAAACTGCTCCTTCAATGAGCAAATATACAATAATAAAACAATAAATAGAGATTAGGAACCAAAGCCTGATTCGAAGATCTTGGTGGCTTCTTCCTTCTCTTCCTTTGAATGGATCTTCCTTTGAATACTCTTGAGGCTCAGAAGATTGAAAAACTAGGGCTTCTTCCTTCTCTTGAGATTTCTTCTAAATAGAACAGCAAAGGCTTGGAATCTCTTTCTCTTCTTTTGGGGAATGAGTATGATCTTTCCTTACAGGTTTTCCCTCTTTTCTTTTCTGATGGATCTCAAAGATTTTCTCTATTCTTTTCTTTTTGCCTCTTTCTTCTCTTTTCCTCTCTTGTTTTTGGGATGCAATCAATCCTCTTCTTATAGATCCGATTAATCCACAAATAGTGTGAAACTATCCGTTAGAAGCAAGTGAAAAAGGATTAGATCCATAAATAACAATAGCCGTTGGGATTAAAATAGATAAAGATAAAGTTTAGAGTCGTTCTGACAGTTCTGGAGCCGTGTCTGACATTCTGGAGTTGGCTCTGGCTTTTTTGGAGTCGGCTCTAACTCGAAATTATTTAATCCGCTCGATCTGGAGTCGTCTCTGACTTTTCTGGGGTCGACACAAAATTCTTCTGGAGTCGACTCTAGAAGTCTGGGAGTCGACTCTAAGTCGTGGCCTGAAAATCCAACGTTCTGTTGTTTCTGATAGAGTCGGCTCTCACAGTCCCGGAGTCGACTCTAAGTCTGTGCCGTTTTCCGGAGTCGGCTCTGTGATTCCATGTGTCGACTCTAATGTCTGCAGTTTTACCTTGACATTAGATTCAAACCAGAACTTGATTTTTCTTCTTGATTTTGATCATCAAATAGACTTATAATCTGAAAAACTTAATCAAAATCATTAGTAACATCAAATGTTTACTCAAATAGTTTTGTTAATCATCAAAATCCTCAATTGGGTCAACAAGTTGAATCATCAATAAATGTTATAAAATACTTTTTACCTTCTCTAGTTTGAACTGACTTTAAGTCACATAAATCACTGTGAATTAAGTCAAGAGGTTCAGTATTTCTTTCAACTGATGAAAATGGTGTTTTTGCTAATTTAGCTTCAACACACACTTCACACTTGTAATGTGGATCGATTTCACGATTAGGTAATAATTCTAATTTCATTAATTTTTGTAATGAATTAAAATTTATATGTCCTAATCTATCATGCCATAAACAAGAAGAGTCAACCATATAAGAAGAAGAAGAAGCTTTATTTATTTCAAGGTTTCTGTGTACAGTCATTACATTCACCTTGAATAATCCATTATTCAAGTAACCCCTTCCAATAATATCCCCCCTTAGTAAGTACAAATTTATCAGACTCAAAGATCATACTAAAGTCATGTTTGCTTAGGAGGGAGCTTGATATAAGATTCTTTCGAATGTCAGGGACATGTAGCACATCATTCAGTAGAAACTCCTTGCCAGATGTCATCTTCAAAATGATGCGGCCAAGTCCTTCTATCTTGGCTGTAGCGGAGTTACCCATGACCAAATTTCTACCATTGATAGGAGTATATGATGAGAACATACTCTTATCAGAGCAGACATGTCTGGTAGCTCAAGTGTTGATGTACCACTCATTTGCTTTGTCAACCATGTTTGCTTCAAATACAACAGCTGACAGCATCATCTCGGATACCTCTTTGGATAGGGTTTCAGTAACGTTGACTTCTTTCTTTTCTTTATCCTTGAAACGACAGTCCTTGGATTTGTGTCATTGCTTTCCACAAACAAAGCACTTTCCCTTGAATTTATATTTCTTTGGATTGCCCTTCTTCTATTTAAAGCCTTCGCCTGAAAACTTATGTTTCTTTCTTCCTTCTATGAGGTTAGCCTTTGGCTCAGCAGGTTGTCCTCCTGTCTTCTTGTCTTGGCTCTTATTGTCCTCCTCGATCCTCAGGCGGATAATTAGGTCTTCAAGTCCCATCTCCTTCCGCTTATGCTTCAGGTAGTTCTTGAAGTCCTTCCATAGTGATGGTAGCTTCTCTATAATAGCAGCTACCTGGAATGACTCACTAAGAGACATTTTCTGTACATGTATCTTATGCAGGATGATCTGGAGCTCTTGGACTTGCTCCATAACTGTTTTGTGGTCGACCATTTTGTAGTGTAAGAATCTTCCAACCACAAACTTTTTGTGTCCAGCATCCTCTGTCTTGTACTTTTTATCCAGGGATGCTCATAACTCCTTGGCAGTAGCAATACTACTATACACATTGTATAGGGTATTGTCCAGACTATTCAGGATGTAGTTCTTGCAAAGAAAGTTGGAGTGCTTCCATGCCTCCACCGCAGCAATGACTTACTTGTCGGTCTTCCCTTCCTTCAGGATAGGCGGATCTTCATTCAGCACTTTGAGCAGGTTCAGAGTTGTGAGGTAGAACAACATCTTCTGTTGCCACCTCTTGAAGTCCGTGTCAAAGATTTCTTCGGTCTTTCGGCTTGAACGAATGTCGTCATAGTAGCCATCTGCAGCAGCTTTTCCGTGGTAGCACGAGATTGTCTTAAGATTGTTGGTGGGTGGTGTTTGGCAGATGGTGGCTACCTAATTGATTAGACTGAGGCTAGAGTTATACTCTATGTTCTTAAGGCAATTTCGTTCCGCAATGGTGCTCACGGTCAGTATTATGATTGTCTCCCAGGATACAACAGTCTTCTTTTGATGAAAGCAGCACTACAATTTACCAAAATATCAAACCAAGAATGCTACTCTCTTTTTAATGCACTATTGCTATACTATCATTAGGAAAGTATGCAAATGCCTAAGAGAAAACTCAATTCGGAATGGAATTGGAATGAATGAAATGAGAGGGTATAGGGTCCTATTTATATGTTTTTAGGTGCCCCTTGGAAGCAACCCTACAAAATTAAATTTAATTTGAATTCTTTGATCGGATTTGATCAAAGAATGTGAGGATTAAAGGCTTATCACACTTGATATGCCCATTAACATCGTGATCTTCAGATCAGGCGATCAGATAAGCCTTTTCATGGCTGTGATCTCAAGATCAGCCGATCAGATAAGCCTATCCTCATTCTGATAAGCCTTTTCATCATCGTGATCTGATGATCACGTTATCAGATAGGTGGTTGCACATCTTTGATATACCTTTTCATGATCAGACCGTTGACTTATCTCTAATCGTACGATCGGATGGGTGCCTTATCACCAACCGATGATCGGACGGATGCCTTATCACCAACCGTCCTGTTGACTGGTCAACCGACGGGTATGAGCCATTGGATCACGATCGCGATTATGATTTGATCACTGCATCTCGATCCTTCATCCAATCAGTTCTGATCCTGATCCGATGATAAACGATCAATTGATCTCTGCCCTTTATCTTGATTCGATCAGTCTCCACCGTTGGATCCTCCTGATTTATAAAAAATTTAAAGCCTCTCAAGCTCCTTGCGACGATGCGCACGTGCCCATTGCGCCCTTCGCACACGCGTGTACACAAGGGTGATGCTACGCATTACCCTCAAGCTCTTCACTTGTGGTGAGCCTAAGGAACTAAACTTCAAGAAAGTCGTTTCCATATAAGTGAACATTTCTTTCTTGATTTTTTCGATGTGGGACTAAATGCCTTTGCAATTTCTCATTCACACCCTAAAGAGAGGTGATAACTTTCAAGGCCTATTAGGATATTTAAGGACTATTTTGACTCATTACCCAACAACAACCGGATCACCCCCATTTCTCCTCAGTGTTGTCAGGAGCTGTCCGATGCACTCGGCAAACATGTCCTGGTTGGCGCCGGCAACGAAGTTCTCATAGTTGATATCGATGCCATCGAGATTGTATTGTTGGATGAGGCTGGTCACTGAGGACACGGCATTGCTGACCCAAGAGTCCACAGAGGAAGGATGGAAGGTAGCTGGGATGGCGCCGGCGATGTCGACGTTAGACCCACCAAGGCTGAGAGCGACCTCGACGTTGCTATGGTTCCGTTTGATGGAGGTGACGTCGGAGGGGGTGAGATTGGCTGTGTCCCAGAAGGGTTGGAACTGACCATTGGTGGGCGAGGGCGACGATGACGAAGTTGTGTAGTCGATGGCGAAGGCGAGGATGAAGTGGAAGCTGACGTTGGGGTTTATAGGAACGTCGGTGAACTTGACGGCCTTCCCCTTGGCTCCGATGTATTCTCGAAAGAGGTTCGAGTTTTGTGCTGCAGTCGGTGGGAAGAGAAGGGCAAGGAGAGGGTGGGAGAGAAGGAAGAGACTAAGAGCTTGGAGAAATCCATTAGAGGCTTGAGGGAGAATTTGTGCTGTGCTTAGAGAGGGAAGGCGAAGATGGCGTTGTATTTACGATGGTTTTTGTAAGACTTGGAGAAGAGAAATTAACTTTTAACGGAATCCTATTCCTAGCTACCAGCCTCTTTTTTTCTAGCTAATGCTCTCCCCTCCATGATTCCTCATTTTGATTTGATCGAGGCCCATGGTCCAACTACGTAGAAAAGAATCGAAGGCAGGGGATCTTGGAAAACCTGGTACTTGAGTTGATTGTCGAGGGAAAGTTTGGCAAGTTTTCAGATAGGGCATTCTTCCGAGCTATTTTCTTTTCTCACCAGAACGATAATGGATTAACTAAAACGGGACAAGCTAGTGACCAAATAAAATTAAAAGAAAAGACGGTTGATTCGATCTTCTCATTGATTTAGCCTACAGAGTAATGAGTGATATTGACCGAAGACTTCTGTAGTCAATTCTAAGACGCAAGATTATAACATGACAATATCTGGAAGGTTCACCTGTAGAAAACTAAAGGAGACCAACAATTGCTAAATTGGAGTCATTCCAATCTGACATAGCTGTCCTCCACTAGTGCACTAGTGTTGTTTGTCCATTGAGTGTGAAAATTAAGCCTGACAATAAGGAAAAGAGAATGGAATGAATTGATTGGGTTCCATTTTCTTTCTTTTTCTCTCTCTCTCTCTCTCTCTCTCATAAATAGAAAGCTCTAACAGATTTAGATGTTCATGATAATAGATAAACATAAGGTTTAATTAGGTTCACTTTGAACTAATTAGACATTACCCAAGGTCTGATTAGATTAGATTAGACCAATTACACATTGGATAGATGTGCCAATAGAATCGGTCGGGTCTGGTATGACCCATTTGGTGGGCTATGTTAGATCCCTTCAAAGGCTTGCAGACTGTGCTGGTACAATAGTTTACCATAGACAGCATGGCATGGCTTATAGCATATATATGGCATGATCGGCACTAACGAGCTGACCCGCGGTATGGTCCGTGAGGCATGCTAGGCTTGGCACGTTAGGTTTACTAGATCGAAATGTCAGGCATGGCATGTTTGAGCTCAACATGCATTTTTATAAAATACCCGCTAAAAGGCTACAAATGCCTAGCTTGGGGGTATTTTTGTTAATTCTCAAAATATTCTTTTCCAAGTAGTATAAATGGCCAAGGTATTTTAGTATTTTTTTTTTTTTTTTGCCAAGAAGACTTATTTGTTCTTTCCGACAGTAATAATTACTAGTTTTTAAGGTTGTTTGAGTCAAGTGAAAGTCCTCTAACCTCAAGAAATAGGCTTTACCTTTTTCTCTCATCCTACACTAAACCACAAGCTTTTTAAAGCTCTCTTAAGCCCTTCTCAATTTTCTACAAGCCCTCTAAACCCTACTATGTTGTCTTAATCTTTTCTTAGTTTTTAATCAGTTATCCTAATTTTTCTCTAGTCTCTACTCTTGCTCTCTACCCTCTATAATCGATAATGTCTTATGTTGATAGCTCTCGTCTACCTCATGATCAAGAGTTTGAGTTCAAAGTCAACATGATCAAGCATAGGATATATATATATTAGTTATAGATTGAATCCAATATCTCGAAGCCATTATTGTCATCGATGTCACCAAGTAAGAGAGTAATAAGATAACACAACCATGACGATAAGTCTGTTGCCCATCCATAAAGAAAGTATATATATATATATACTTTTATTTAAATAATATTAAAAAAAGATGGATCAATATGGCTCGTAGGCTGAGCTGATCCTTCAGTATGGCAGGCCATGCTAGATGCCCTACTATAGGAGTCGTGCTAGGGCAGCATGGCACACTGGCCTATGGGATGGCTTTTGTAATGGATCGAGCTGTATTGACCTGTTTGACATGTCTAATATTGGGCCCTCTTGATTGGGTAGACTTAAGGTCTAATTAAGTCCACTAGATATTAGGTTCCTTTGATTAGCCGGTCCTAAGCTCTAATTTGATTTGCTTTGGTTCAATTACAAATTGGGTGAACCTAAGGGTGTACCTAAGGCTTAATTAATTGATGCCATTGAACAGGGCTTCGATGTGTTTTGTGAAGAGTTTGGAGCATCTGAGTTACGGCCATTGGAAAGAGGAGCAGGATTGTGTTTATGATTCCCTTGTTGTTAGTCTCACGTATATATAAAGCAATGGGAGCAGTTGACAAGTAGAAATCAAGAGTTTGTTTAGGTTTTTCTTTAAATATAAATTGATGCGATATTCCAAGATATATGTTAGTCTCATACATGGATCATTTGAGTTTCCATGCATATAAGTTACAATGTTGATACTTGGTATGATTCTGAGCTATAGATCAATACCACTTGGAGTAGGTTTTAGGGTCAAATTTTGCAAGTTGTTTTCTCGAGCTTTTAAGCTGGTTTATTCTCATAGTCTATGTTTATCAATTATTTCAAATATTGGTGATGCCTCTATCAAATGAGTTGATCTTATAACCTTTTCGCTGATGCAAAAAGGAAGATTCCAAGGTATAGGTCTTACATTATGCTTTGTGCCCTTTATTGTTTGAAATAATATCATGCAAGGCATGTTAGTATTTTGGTTTTGGATTATATCCATCTATTTGGCATATTGACTAATGGAGGAATTCTGTGACCAGTCCGCAAGGAAAATGAGGGAATTACTAGGTGCTTTGGTCTGAAAACAGAAAAGAAATTAGATCATTTTCAAGCTTACATCATTCTTGGGTTTACTTGTGAAAACAGAACAGAAATAAGGAAATTAGGTGCTGAGAGTTTCTTCCAAGGTTCCTAAGTCATTGGTTTATTTGAAGAACAAGTTTCTGAATTTACTCACCGAGTATGGAATACTCTGAAGAACAAAAGAAACGCGCAATGGTAATGAGATATTGGTGGCCCATGACTCCTATATTTTTCTTTAAAAAAATGCATAAATAAAAAGAGAGATGGATTGATATAACAGATATATATATATATATATATATATATATATATATATATATATATATATATATATATATATATAAAGAAATGCCATTATAATTTACTTTCCTAGAACTTTTAAAGCTTCCTTCTGTTTCAGCTCTATTAGAACCTACTTCAGTTTCTTATCCATTCCATTAACAGCTCAACAACTCTGTGCCAATGTTGCGATGAGCTGGCTAACGTGACAATTCTACTGCCCCGTTGAGCGAGCCATCAAACGACGTTAATTCAAAGGTCACCAATTACGCTAATAATTAGCCTACAGAGACAAGTGCATTTGAGGTCCTAGGCCCCTTTGAGACTACCATCTTGTGATCATGAGGATGGTAGCTAGCCATGATCCTTGACCTCCTATCAGATAGGATTATTTGAACTCAACAAATTAAAACAGTGTCTTAAACTTGAAGACAGAGAGGGGAGAAATGCAAGCCAAACCTAGTAACAACAACGCGCCATACATCTAGCGATGCCCGTTTTATAATCAAAGTATCATTAAAAAAAAAAATCTTCCACAATCGTCGAGTGACGTCTTCAGAAATCTTCAGTCTCTCTCTCTCTCTCTCTCTCTCTCTCTCTCTCTATTCTGCTCCGTTTCTTTTTCTTCCACCACGGGCGCCCTCCGCTGCCTTTCTTCTCTCCACGCCGCCGCCTTCCTCTCTTCCCTCTCCTACACCACCGGCGATGTCGACGTAGACCTGCCAAGGCTGAGAGCTACCTTGACGTTGTCATGGCTCTGTTTGATGGAGGTTACGTCGGAGGGGGTGATATTGGTTGTGTCCCAGAAAGCGTGGAAATGACCGTTGGTGGGGGAGGGCGATGTCGAGGTTGTGTAGTCGATGGGGAAGGCGAGGATGAAGTGGACGCTGACGTTGGGGTTGATAGGAACGTCGGTGAACTTGACGGCCTTCCCCTTGCCTCCGATGTAATCTCGAAAGAGGTTCGAGTTTTGTGCTGCAGTCGGTGGCAAGAGAAGAGCAAGGAGAGGGTGGGAGAGAAGGAAAGAGACCAAGAGCTTGGAGAAATCCGTTAGAGGCTTGAGGGAGAACTTGTGCCGTGCTTAGAGAGAGAAGGCGAAGATGGCGTTGTATTTACGATGGTTTTTGTAAGACTTGGAGAAGAGAAATTAACTTTTAACGGGATCCTATTCCTAGCTACCAGTCTCTTTTTTCTAGCTAATGCTCTCCCCTCCATGATTCCTCGTTTTGATTTGATGAGGCCATTGTCCAGCTACGTAGAAAAGAAGGCAGGGGATCTTGGAAAACCTAGTACTTGATTGTCGAGGGAAAGTTTGGCAAGTTTTCAGATAGGGCATTCCGAGCTATTTTCTCACCAGAACGATAATGGATTAACTAAAACGGGACAAGCTAGTGACCAAATAAAATTAAAAGAAAAGACGGTTGATTCGGTCTTCTCATTGATTTAGCCTACAGAGTAATGAGTAATATTGACCGAAGACTTCTGTAGTCAATTCTAAGATGCAAGATTATAACATGACAAGATCTGGAACCAACGATTGCTAAATTGGAGTCATTCCAACGTGACAGCTGTCCTCCACTAGTGCACTAGTGTTTGCCCATTGAGTGCGAAAAGCCTGACAATAAGGAAAGAGAATGGAATGAATTGATTGGGTTCCATTTTCTTTCTTTCTTTCCTGTAAAATAGAAAGCTCTGACAGATTTGAATGTTCATGATAATTTATAATTAGCCGTTACTTTGCTTAAGCAGAAATATTTTTAGAGCTTGAAGGGTGTTGCTATGATACTTTGTTTATTAAGTTTCTAGGAGAATGAGATCAAATCAAAGTCTTTTTCTTGGTAATTAATTGGGTCTTCATGATTGGACGGACTTAAATGGAATTGGGTCTGCTTTGAACTACTGAGATATTGATTGGATCACCTTGATTAGATGGACATAAGGTTTAATTAGGTTCACTTTGAACTAATTAGACATTACCCAAGGTTTAATTGGATTAGATTTAGACCAATCAAACATTGGATAGATGTGCCAATTGAATTGGCTCGGGTCCAGCATGGCTTATCTGATGGGCTGTGTCAGATTGCCCCAAAGGCTCACAGGCTATGCTGGCACGATAGTTCACTATAGACACATGGCACGATATGTAATACACATATCGCACGGTACTAATAAGCCGACCCACGGCATGGCCCGTTAGGCAAGCTAGGCTCGGCACGTAAGGTTCACAAGATCGATATATATCATGCATATTATGTTTAAGCTCAACATGCATTTTATAAAATACCCTTCAAAATGCCATAAATGGTTAGCCAGCGGATAACAGTAAGAGAGTCCCCCTCAATGAAGAGGCTATGGGCATGAAGGATCCGAGTAGCATAGGTAATGCCCATCCAAGCTGCATAAAGCTCAGCCATCGGAACATAGATGTTTAGGAGACCGAAGCCATCCGCCGCCAGCATTACTCCATTCATCTCATGGATAAAAGCTGAGCCCATGGATCTTCTCCGAACACTTCCATCAAAATTAATTTTGATAAACTCTGAAGGGGGAGGGCTCCCCTATTATCTTCTTTGGTCGCATCTTCATTCAATCAATAATCATGAGCTTCATGGGATAATCAGTACTCTACCACATTACTTAATTAAGTGGTCAACAATAAGAGTACTAGATAATGAATAAATATTTTTATTTTTGAGAGGAAGTAGAGAGACCCTTCGACAGTCCTAGGTTTTTAGAGTTTTTCGGTTGTATTTCTTGTGAATCTTATCTGTATGATACTTCTACGAAGATTAGTGGTGAAGCTAAGACCTTTGGCCAGTAGAAGTAACTACTTAATTTTATAATTGTCCTACTAACCTTGTAAGAAATTTAGAAACTAATAAAAACTCTAAACAGCCACCCATGATGAAGGTCTATGTGCAAGCATTCATCCTGACTTCATGTTAAGGTTTTATCAATTTGATCATTAATTTAAATTTAAATGATTGAAATTCATTACAAGAAATTCATGAAATAGCAACGCAAATATTTGTTGCAAAATAATGACAGAATTGCGACGCAATTGCGATCCATGAAATCTACGATGCCATTTAGCGACGCATTAAATCAGTCGCTAAATAGTGACGCATTTAGCGACTCCCAAAAATTTTCGTCGCTAAATAGTGACTCTATTAGCGACTTATAAAAATTCATCGCTAAATAACGACTCTATTAGCGACTCATTAAAATGAATTTATGTTACGCTCCAGACCCAAATTTGAGTTAGGGTGACAACTCGCCGCATGTCCGACATGCAAGCATCCCGAATTGTGACACATAAATCAATATAAGGCAATCATATATATATATATATATCCAAATCTAGGATTTAAAACAAACCATAACTATAGGGTTTGGGCTACAAGCCTTACACACAAGTATCACAAGGGTTACATCAACATAATGGAACTAATTTATTTAATTAGAAGCTCCATCACCCTTAAATCCTTCTTCACTCCTGAGGCTCTGAAAAACATTGTGAGATTTACATGAGCTCATACTCAATAAGTAAGCCTATTATAATGTAAAAATAATCATATATCATTATAGCATTTAAGATATTTTCAAATCACATTCTCATGAAAAGCTTCCAATTTGCAAATACATTTATCATACTATCAGAACATGCTAACATAACATGTAAAATATAATTTGGAAAGCTTAAGTATACCATAAATACCAGCCTATACAATGTAATAAACCCACTATATATATATATATATATATATATATATATATATTCACAGTCTCATTATGTGTCCCACGGCCCTACAACATATAACTGGTGTATCACTCTAAAATATCCCCTAAGAGGAGGGGTTCTGGTACCAGAGTTATGCCATATATCATAATCCATCACAACACATCCTCTAGATGTGTGTCCTCCACATATATCCCACTGTGGAGGTGGGTCCCATATCATAATCAATCAGAACACATCCTACATATATGTGTCCTTCACATATCTACCCCTGTGAAGGTGGGTCACGTATCACTTGGCATTTCACATCACATGAGAACCGCGGTGACACATATAAGTATAATTTAATGTCATCATCATAATTGCATGTCACACATCATGCATCAACATAAGCATCAGCTTCTCATATCACATATAGTAGTTTGAACATTTTTAACAATTACATATAGACATATCAATAGTACCAATATATTTTGCAAAGTCAAATCAGCATATACTTCATCTTTTGCATAATTTATAACTCCACTACTTTGCAAAATAATAGCAGTTGTATATAACAATAGCAATTACTCATTTGTAAATTCATGGTACTATTCAAAATAGTCAATATAAATAAAACTTTATTTTTCTTTATTTCATAAATATGCGTGCAACTATAAATCCAACGATTTATAAAATATTTATGAAATTATAATAATTGGCTTACTTACCTGAGTATGCAAATCCTAAATGGTAAACTAGCTAATTAGACATCTGGGTACCTACAGTATTATTTTACATAATTAATTCTCTAAAATCTAAATAATAAAGTGACCCTTAAAACTCTACCTAGACTAATCCACGGGCCCAACTTTGGGCTCGAATATCTCTCTCCAATTTCCTCTCTATCACTCTCTTTCTCTCTCGGACATGGAAGGAAGCAGATGACTACCTGAAGGAGATGAGCGCCGGGTTAAAGGAGGAAGTCACCCTCCAACTCAATATAAACCCCACACGACGCCTCGGTCCAGGGACTCAGGAGACCCATTCGTTACGCGAAATAGGAAACCCAGCCGCTACGCATTACCGTGGGAGTCCTAGGTGTCACCCGTTTCAGGGATCCTACGTTAAGCCTCATGAACTAGGGAATTAAGATCCCGGGGGTTACATTCTCCCCCCTTATAAAATTTTGGCTTCGAAATTGATACATTTAATTAAACTATAGAATTCAAATAGGTTCTATTCAAAAGTCAACAATCTTGGATAGATAATTTACCTGCAAATAATTAGGGATACTTCATTTTCATTTTCTCCTTAAGTTCCCAAGTAGCCTCCCTCTCAGAATGATTACTCCACTGAACCTTGACATAGAATGGTATGCCGTCTCAAAACTTGATCCTTGTGGTCCACGATACGCACAGGATGCTCATCATAAGATAAATCTTTCCTTAACTGAATAGGCTCATATTCTATTACATGGCTGGGTTGAAAATATATTTCCTCAACATAGAGACATGAAACACATTGTGTACACCAGATAGAATCGGAGGCAGTGCCAGGCTGTAAGCTACCTCCCCAACTCTGCTCAAGATCTCAAAAGGTCCAATATAACGTGGACTCAGCTTCCCTCTGATCCCAAATCTTATCACATCCTTGGTTGGTGATACCCTTAAGAAAACATGGTCCCCAACCTAAAATTCCAATTCCCTCCTTCTGACATCAGCATAACTCTTCTGCCTGCTCTGAGCTGTATGAAGACGCTCCCTGATTAAATCCACCTTATCAATTGTTTGCTGAACCAGCTCAGGGCCTAGCAATTTCTCTCCCCCACATCATCCCAACATAAAGGAGATATGCACCTCCTACCATACAGAGCTTCAAATGGAGCCATATGGATACTGGCCTGGTAACTGTTATTATATGCAAACTCCACTAAAGGTAGGTGGTTATCCCATGCTCCACACAAATCCATCACACAGGCTCGTAATATGTCTTCCAGAATCTGTATGGTCCTCTCTGATTGTCCATCTGACCGGGGATGATAGGTTGTACTGAAGTTTAATCTGGTTCCCAAAGCTTTATGAAGACTCTTCCAGAACTGGGACACAAATCTGGTATCCCTATCTGATACAATAGATATAGGAACACCATGAAGTCTCACGATCTGCTCAATATACAAACTAGCCAATCATTCACTAGAGACCCCAACTCTGAAAGGTAGGAAATGAGCTGATTTTGTTAGTCTGTCCACAATAACCCAAACAGCGTCATTACTCCTGAGAGTTTTGGGCAGACCAGTCACAAAGTCCATCATGATCATTTTCCATTTCCACTGAGGAATCATCAGAGACTGACGAGGTCCCGCAGGCCTTTGTTGCTCGGCCTTCACTCGCTGACACTTGGCCACATACTGAGCAATCTCCCTCTTCATACCTTTCCACCAAAAATTTTCTCTTAAGTCTCTATACATCTTAGTGCCATCTGGATGCACAGTATAGGGAGAGTAGTGAGCCTCCTTCAAAATTTTAGCCTTCAACTCCTCAATATTTGGCACACAAAGTCTTCCTTTAAATTTCAGGGATCCATCCTCCATTACATAAAATTCTTTCTGAACTCCTGACTGCACAGCTTCTTTAATCTTTTGTAAATCTGTATCTTCTATCTAGGAGGACTTGATCCTGTCAACTAGGGTCGGCTGGAGTACAAGTACTGCAAGAAGCCCATCAGACCGCTGTACTCTCAATCCAACTTCCCACCTCTCAAGGTCTCTCAATATGTGAGGCTGGGAAGTAATCATAGCAGCTAACTCAGAAGAGGATTTTCTGCTCAGGGCATTAGCTACTACATTGGCCTTCCTCGGATGGTAGTGTAGGGTCAAGTCATAATCCTTCAGTAGTTCCAACCACCTCCTCTGCCTCAAGTTTAGCTCCTTATGTGTGAAGATGTATTTTAGACTCTTATGATCTGTATATACATTACACGACACTCCATATAGATAATGCCGCCAAATCTTCAGAGCAAAAACCACAGCAGCCAATTCCAGATCATGAGTAGGGTAATTTTGCTCATAAGGCTTCAGTTGTCTGGAGGCATAGGCTATCACCTTCCCATTCTGTATCAGAACACATCCCAATCCCTTCTGAGAGGCATCAGTATAGAGTAAAACCTTCAGATCCTGTCAAAAGAACAAGAATGAGAGCTATCACTAGGCGTTGCTTTAACTCCTAAAAATTTTCTCACACTCCTCTATCCAGTCAAACTTCACTCGCTTTTGGATTAAGCGAGTCAAAGGCAAAGCAATGTGAGAGAAGTCCTCCACAAATTTACGGTAGTACCCGGCTAGCCCCAAGAAACTTCTGATTTCAGCCACATTGGAAGGTCGGCTCTAGCTTATGATAGCCTCAATCTTTTTCGGATCCATCGATATGCCGTCTTTGAATATTATATGACCCAAGAAAGATACTTGATCCATCCAAAAATTACACTTCTGCAGCTTGGCATAAAGTTTCTTCTTCCGAAGAATCTGTAGCACGATTCTTAGGTGGTCCTCATGCTCCCTATGGCTCTTGAAATATATCAAGATGTCATCAATAAAAACCACCACGAATTGATCCAAGTATGGTTTAAAAATTCTGTTCATCAAATCCATGAATACTGCAGGGGCATTAGTTAACCCAAACGGCATCACCAAGAACTCATAGTGGCCCTATCTGATCCTAAATGCTGTCTTAGGCACATCCCCCTCCTTGACTTTGAGTTGATGGTACCCTGACCTAAGATCAATCCTTGAGAATATTTGGGCTCCTTGGAGTTGATCAAACAAGTCATCAATCCTCGGCAGAGGGTACTTATTCCGCACTGTTACCTTATTGATTCCTCGGTAATCAATGCAGAGCCGAAGACTGCCATCCTTCTTCTTAACAAATAGAACTGGAGCACCCCAAGGAGAAACACTGGGTCTGATAAATCCTCGATCTAGGAGCTCCTATAACTGATCATTTAATTCCTTTAACTTAGCCGGGGCCATGCGGTAAGGGGCCTTGGATATAGGTCCAGTTCCAGGAACTAAATCAATGGAGAACTCGACTTCCTAGTCTGGGGGCAAATCAGACAATTCATCCAGAAAGGCATCAGGGAATTCTTGAGCTATAGGGATATCCTCCAACTTGGTCTCTTCCTGCTGAAGATCCATGACTACAGCAAGAAATCATTGACCACCATTCATCAGATACTTTCCCGCCTGTAGCGCTGATATGAACACTGAGGCTAGGTGTTTCTGACCATTAGAAAAATGAATTTAGGCTGACTTGAAACTTTGAAGTTGACAATCTTCCTGAAGCAGTCTACTGAAGCATGATAGGAGGCCAACCAATCCATTCCAAGAATAACTTCAAAGAACTTAGTGGAAGGACAATTAGATCAGCATTCAACCTCCTATCCTCCAAGACAATTGGGCAGGATTTGCATACTATTTCAACCTTCATAATATCTCCATTTGGAAAGGCAATATGCAATTATTGCTCCATAGGAACAGGTGTCAATGATGTATTCTTGTCAAGATAGGTGTCAGATATGAAAGAATGCGTGGCACCCGGATCAATTAAAGTTTGAGCATAAGCAGTGCCTACTTTAATCATTCCTGGACATAAGTGTAATTTATTTTAACATTAAAGCATTAAAGATTGAACCTACTTTTCTAATTATATATCAATGTATTGCACTAAGAATGTAATACTAGATATGAAGTTAAATGGTATACCTGTCACCACAGAATTAGAGGCGGCAGCATCCTGTTGAGTGAGGGTGAAGACCCTTCCTTGGGTTATCGGTGGCTGCTGCTGACTCATCCCTTGACTGGACGAGGGCTGCTGATCCTTCCGAAGGGGACAGGTGGCCATCTTGTGATCAGTCTTTCCATAGAGGAACCAAGCACCAGACATACCGCGACAAGGCCTTCTAGGGTGGAAGTTCCCACAGCGAAGGCAACGAGTCTCCTTATTCCTTTGTCTTGGGGCCTGATGTTCACCCTTTTTCCTAGCCTGAGCTGGGGGTTGGCCAGAATTAGGCCCTTTTCTCTTCCTCTATTGTTCCCAATCCCTCTGAACAACATTCATATCCCTCTCAATTACTAAGGCCTTATTCACCACAGCACTATAGGTGAGAAGCTCAAATGCATTGACTGCTTTCCTCAGTCTGGGTCGCAGTCCCTCAGTGAATCTGGTGATCTTGGTCATTTCATTGGTCACAATATTTGGAGCAAATCGGGCCAACCTAGTGAATTCAGCTTCATACTGGGCCACAGAAAGATTCATTTGCTTCAATTTGATAAACTCTGATTCCATCTGTCTTTGTACACTCTTGGGGAAGTATTTGTCAAAAAAAGCCTTCCTAAACTCTCCCCAAGAGATAATCTGCTCACCCCGACGTTGCTCCTCAACTAACCACTAGTCATAAGCCTCTCCCTAGAGAAGATAGGTGGCAAATCTGATCCGCTCCATCTCCTGACTACCATGGGCCATAAAAGCCTTCTCAATGTCTCGCATCCACCGCTCAGCATCAACAGGATTGGTGGATCCAGAAAAAGGGGCAGGAGCAAACTTTTTGAAATATGCAAAGCTGCGGCCAACCCCTACCCAGGGTAGAGGTGGGGTAGGCTGGGTAAATGGGCAGATTGGAAAGGTACGGTTGGCTGAATTTGTGGAGCAGTAGGGATAGGCTGAGTTGCGGAAGGGTAGGGGTAGGCTGAGTCTGCGGGGCAATGGGAGCAGGCTGAGTCTACGGAGCAATGGGAGCAGACTGAGTGGACAAGGCCTGCAGAATCTGATGCTACATGTCCCTCATCGACTGTGCCATACCAGAGAGAATCTGAAGCATCTCGGTCTGGAGTCGCTGCTGATCAGTCCCAACTTGAGTGATAGAGCCAGTACCACCGGTAGCTTCCTGACCTCCCTGCTGATCAGTATTACCAACCTGGGAGTCTTCATCATTTTGTTGGCTCCTAGTGCAACGAGTCATTCCTATCTCCTGATAAATTAGTTTGTCATTAATATCATAATAAATTTTGCATTTCAGGCTTTCAAAATATACTACCTGAAATTCCTATAAGGTTATAATTGTATCAATATCATCTTGATATTTTGCCTAAAGTGTCATTATGTAAGTATCTTTAAGGTCATAACCAAGGCTCTGATACCACTAAAGCTGTCACGCCCCAGACCCAAAATTTTAAGTTAGGATGACAACCGCCGCATGCCCAACATGCAAGGCATCCACACATAAATCAATATAAGGCAATCATATATATATCCAAATCCAAGATTTAAAACAAACCATATGTTGAAAAATATTTTTGATCTTACAAAAAATCCCTTTCTAAAAATTTCTAGAAATATGTTATAGAAATTTAAATATACAAATAAAGTAAAACCAAACGATAAGATGGATCAAACCAGGACCGAGGTGTGTTAGACACTGCCCTAAGGATTAGACTTTCGCCCCTTCGTGCAAGTTGTTAGCGATCTATCCTCAAGGTACAACGATCCGGCTCGACCCGATCCTCCTACTATGAGCACGATCGTGTGGAGGTGCAAACCCAACGATTACCTTCAGATGCCCAAGAAAAGATTAATAAAATATATAAATAAAATGAGATAAAATAAATCATATAGCTACTCCAAATCATTCTTCTCAATCTTGAATTCTTGAGCCTATTTATAGGCTCGGCTCTTAAAAGCTCCAACGGCTTGGCACATAATGGCTTTAAAGGCCTAATAGCCGTTAGGCCCAAATCACGTCAGAAACGGCTTACAAAATTAATTGTTTGGGCTATTTCTGGACGTTAATGAATGTTGGCCTTCCAACGTTCACCAGCGCATCAATGAAACCCGTGAACCGAAACGCTCGCAGGTGTTTTCTAGAAATTGCTAGATTTTCATTCCATCTTCTTATTCTATTTTTGCATTTGCTCAACATAGAAAGTTTTCATGCCACCCTAAAATGCCTGTGCATTAATGGTGCAAATGTTGCTATGCTAAATTATGATTATCCATAATTATCTCTTGAAATACTGCTTGCTAATATAATGTTAAAATTTTGTCTGTCTTGACTCCAAATAATTTTATCTAATTTTTATTTGACTTAATGTTTATTCCATTTCTTTTTTGATGTTATACATGCAGCTTGACTAGGAGGGTCACTCCACAAATATATTACCAAGACTGATGATAGTAAATTTACTTGAAATGTTATTAGTTTCTTGTTTATATCATATTTTCTCCAATATGAACGTGGTTTTCCTTATGTAGACTGTTATGAACCAAAGTTTCCCATCATGATTAATATTTCTCTTCATTGCACCACTACTCCTCAAAACCCTATAGAGATCTTATTGCTAAATGAGATGTTTTTTGCCTTAATGGTAAATTGAAGACTTAGATATGGTAACTGGCACTACATAACCAACCATATCTTATCTGGGAAACTACTATCAATTTAGAAGGCGGTTTGCATTGCAATGAAAATTGTGACATTATGGGAACTGTGGTCCATCTCATCCCTCCACCATTCATGCATCTTACATTCTCAGCTATACATATTATTGTTGTCTTTTCTTTTCATGTACAAGACATCCCTAATGTTAGGGTAGCTACGCATCTAAGATTCATGAGGGGATGTTTGGATGCCCAGGGCCCTTTTATGCTAATTGCCTACGCATGTACAGGTCTTTCTTTTCGAGAAGAAGTGAGAAAGAGAGAGTCAGAGGGATGGTGAAGCCTTTTAATCGCCATATTTTAATTTTCTAGGAATAAGAAAAATCACCTTTTAGATGGGACAGCCTGTCACCAATATATCAGGATTGGTTGCTTGACAGAGTTTCCAATTTCTCCAATTTTTTCTTGCCTTCTTAACTGCAAACACTTAGATGGTTCAGTGGATTTGTGGACATGTGAATAGGGCATCCAAACAGGTACATTTGAAGTTATAATTTTACTACTAACAGCATGTAGTATTTTTCCAAAAATTTTACTGTCAACAGCTCTACCAAACGGGACCTAATTTGAAATTATAATTTTCCCTATTTTATATCTATCAGGTTTGATGTTATCTTATTATTTACATGACAATGACAATCTGGGGGTCAATAGGAGTGCATGCTTGGCATGGCCATAGGGTCAATTAATGGACAACTGCATTGTATCCCAATGATGAACCTAATTTCCATGTCTATACAAGTCACTATTTTTCCACTTATTGTTCTGTGCCAATAAAATGTACACATGGGAGGAAATTTCAATGTTACATGACAAAAAATAATGCCATGAGGGCTTTCTTGAGTGTTAATATATTTATATAGGGAGAGGTGTTGAGCCATCTTCTTAATACATAGCATGAGGGCATTCTTGTCCATGAAAGTGAAAGAAAAAAAATGCCCTTAACCAGGTAATGGTTGGTTAAGTAATGGTTGCATTAATGGTGGGTTAAGCAAGTGCTAATCAGAAAGTGAATTACTTTGTTCACTTGATAGATGAACAAAGGGTGAAGTCATCAAACAGATGGTTAACCATTCAGCATGCAAACAAAGCCTTGTTGAAAAATACATGCTTGCACTTGTGCACATAATATATGTGTGCTTGTATATAGATGTATTTCATATCATTTTTTTTAATTTACTTGCAGTTATTAGTATATATATTTACATTCTTACATAAATGCAAAAGTTTTTCTATTCCAGATAAGTGTTTTCTGGTATAGTGGTCAATATTTAATATCTCCTTGTTGTGTTGTTCGTTGCTAAACAAAAGTGATAGCATTGGGCAAATACTTATTGCTTACCTACTTTGTGAATCTTTCATGTTACCAAATGGTAAAGAATGGATGAACTTCTGTGACAAGGTATGCCATATAAATGCTCTATTTTGAGTCTCTTGATATATATTGCCATGAGATTTAATAAAAGTTTTTATAATTTATTAAATAATCTCATGACTGTTGGAATATCCAACTTATTGTTTATCTTGTATTTGGATATTCAATTCTAATATATCTTTGCTTGATTCAGTTATTTAAGGTCTAAAAAAAATTATCTCTTTGGAATTTGCCGAGAAGAATTTGGCAAATCAATTAACCAAGGAGTTATCTAGGAGTGGAGTCCTAGATTCATCGAGGGGGATGTGGCTTAAGCCCATTATTTGGTCACCAGCAGTGGATACCCAACCTCTATGATTGGAGATCCCATGAATGAGGTTCAATGTGGTAGAAACGAAGCTGATTGAGTGATCGTGTTAGAGCATAAATTTTTTTTAAAAATTTCATCCCATCCCTATGATGAGTGCTCTTATAAAGTGACAAAGTAAATTTGTGTAAGGTTGAGTCATACTCTTAATGGATCCGAGGTATGTTATATGTAGGGTATTGTCACAAATACCCTTGGAGGATTCACCTATATGAGAATCGTCATATTAGGCCGTGACTAAAGGTTTGGGTTAACCTTAAAGAATTCTCATGAAAAATCAAGGTACTAAGTGCAAGGCCTTTAATATGCGCTGACCGCTTAAGCCCAATTGATTTATACTATGTGTGTGATTAGTAGAAGTCTAAGTCAAAGGACCTAGTTCAGGGTCTAATCCACTATGGTTCCTTCAGATGTATATAATCAACACCAAGTGAGGTTCAAGTCTATAGGACACCTCACCTATTGCGCAGTATAAAATGCCCTAAAATTTTTGTTATATTTATTTTTTTTTTTTTTTTATTTTAAACTTTTATGGGAGATTGTTAGAAAAAGTTTAAATAATAAAAAAAAGAAAGAAAGAACGCCTGCCAGCGTTTCGGTTCACAGGTTTCATTGACGCGCGGGTGAACGTTGGAAGGCCAACGTTCATCAACGTCCAGAAATGGCCCAAACAATTAATTTTGTAAGCCGTTTCTGACGTAATTTTGGCCTAACGGCTATTAGGCCTTTAAGGACATTATGGGCCAAGCCATTGGAGCTTTTATGGGCCGAGCCTATAAATAGGCTCAAGAATTCAAGATGGAGAAGAATGATTTGGAGTAGCCATATGATTTGTTTTATCTCATTTTATTTATATATTTTATTAATCTTTTCTTGGGCATCTGAAGGTAATCGTTGGGTTTGTACCTCCACACGATCGTACTTGTAGTAGGAGGATTGGGTCGAGCTGGGTCGTTGTACCTTGGGGATAGATCGCCAACAACCTGCACAAGGGGCAAAAATTTGATCCTTAGGGCAGTGTCTAACACGCCTCGGTCCTGGTTTGATCCATCTTATCTTTTGGTTTTACTTTATTTATATATTTAAATTTCTATAACATATATCTAGCAATTTTTAGAAAGAGATTTTTTGTAAGATCAAAAATATTTCCAACACCATAACTATCGGGTTTGGCTACAAGCCTTGCACACAAGTATCATAGGGGTTACATCAACATAATGGAACTAATTTATTTAACTAGAAGCTCCATCACCCCTTAAATCCTTCTTCACTCCTGAGGCTTGAAAAACATTGTGAGATTTATATGAGCTCACACTCAATAAGTAAGACTATTATAATATAAAAATAATCATATATCATCATAGCATTTAAAGATATTTTCAAATCACATTTCATGAAAAGCTTCCAATTTGCAAATACATTTATCATACTATCAGCACATGCTAACAGAACATGTAAAATATAATTTGGGAAGCTTAAGTATACCATAAATACCAGCCTATACAATGTAACAAACCCACTATATATATATATATATATATATACTGTCTCATATGTGTCCCATGGCCCTACAACACCCAACTGATGTATCACTCTTAAATGTTCCCTAAGAGAAAGAGTCCTGATACCAGCGTTATGCCATATATCATAATCCATCACAACACATCTTCTAGATGTGTGTCCTTCACATATCTTCCCCTATGGAGGTGGGTCCTATATCACAATCAATCAGAACACATCCTACATATGTGTCCTCCACATTTCTACCCCTGTGGAGGTGGGTCACGTATCACTTAGCATTTCACAACACATGAGAACTGTGGCAACACATATAAGTATAATTTAATATCGTCATCATAATTGCATGTCACACATCATGCATCAACGTAAGCATCAGCTTCTCATATCACATATACAGTGGTTTGAACATTTTTAACAATTACATATAGACATATCAATAGTACCAATATATTTTGCAAAGTCAAATCAGCATATACTTCATCTTTTGCATAATTTATAACTCCACTACTTTGTAAAATAATAGCAGTTGTATATAACCATAGCAATTACTCATTGTAAATTCATGGTACTATTCAAAATAGTCAATATAAATAAAACTTTATTTTTCTTTATTTCATAAATATACGTGCAACTATAAATCCAACGATTTATAAAATAATTTATGAAATTATAATAATTGGCTTACTTACCTCAGTACGCAAATCCCAAATGATAAACCAGCTAATTAGACATCTGGATACCTACAGCATCATTTTACATAATTAATTCTCTAAGATCTAAATAATAAAGTGTCCCTTAAAACTCTGCCCAGACTAATCCACGGGCCCAACTTTGGGCTCGAATATCTCTCTCCAATTTTCTCTCTATCACTCTCTTTCTCTCTCGGACATGGAAGGAAGTAGATGACTACCTAGAGGAGATGAGTGCTAGGTTAAAGGAGGAAGTCACCCTCCAACTCAATATAAACCCCGCGACGCCTCGGTAGACCCATTTGTTACGCGAAAATAGGAAACCCAGCCGCTACGCATAACCGCGGGAGTCCCAGGCGTCACCCGTTTCAACGCATAACCGCGGGAGTCCCAGGCGTCACCCGTTCAGGGATCCTACATTAAGCTTCATGAACTAGGGAATTAAGATCCCGGGGGTTACAAGGAATTAAGATTCCGGGGGTTACAATTTATTTGCTAGGTTATGTAAAGTTCATATAATTTCTCAAGTAGTGATATGATAAAATCCATAAGGAAATATTATCCATTATCTACTTAAATTAATAAACTAGAACAATCTACTCAAACTTGATAAATGCTTAAAAATATAATATTTTACATAATTTATTTATATGCAATATTATTTATAATCCGTTCACAAACAAATATATGCATAGTTACTATCATATTAGGAATTGTCTTGAGCTTATAAAAACACTATAGCTCAAAGTTTAATACATTAAAAAAACTAATTAAATAATTAAAAGAATCTCTTGACCATCCCATTGTTAATTTGTGATCAAATTGCAATAAAATTTTAGGTAGAGTTCTGTCTCTTGATGCGAGGGTAACAATAATGAAGAGTTCCGATGAATCAAGATATTCACTAACAATGAACTATTCAATGTGTACTCTTAAATTCAACTAAAACCAAATTACTAACAATGAACTTATCAAAGATTTGAGTTATATCAATACAATTTCAGAATTTTACTTGATAGTAGTTTCTTCCCAAAGAAAACCAATATGCACTAAGTGAAATCTAAGATAAAAAAAGCACTTTCACCCATTGCATGGAAAACATTGATTGAACGTCCTTTTTGTGTTTTGATTTTGAATGTCTTAGAGTAGGAGAAAAAGTGATAGAAGTTTTAGTTTTCTGTAAAATATTTATCATTATTTTAATTCAAATTTTCTTATTGTTGTCTCACTAAGTTTTAAAAAGATTCTTGGATTATTTTCAAGTTTCAAATTTATAATAGAAAGCCTATTACATAGGGTTAATATTTGAAATATTATTTATATTTTTGTTTTTTAATATTTTATGATATACTTTAATTTATGGATTTTTTTTTAAAAATAACATGTTTTAGTATGTAATAAATGAGATATTTGTTTAATATGTTTGTCTTATATTTGTTGGATATTTATCATATGAGTCAAATTTAACCATCTTGCTTATCCTTTTTGGTAAAAAGATTTGTAATGAAAACTTCAAAATAGAGGTCTCTGTTAATCTTTTTAAATGGATTAGGATCCTCTCTAATACAAGATGAAACTAGAGATGATACCATTCCCTTCTAAATATCTTATTTTATGTTAATAAAAATGAAAAGCTATTGGATTGAAGGGTTCACTATTTCCCCTGTCATAGGAAAAAATGATATTGATTAGTATGGATCTTATAAGTAGATTAGCATAAGGATCATATGCAATAGATTTGAATGATTCAAAGGAGAAATCCTTATGCCAACTCAATTGCTAAACCACTCTAAACAAATTTTAGTTATATGTTTATTAACTTTAAAGATTAATTATATCTTAATGATGATACTAGCCTTCTGATATTAGGAGCCTTATTCATCTATTTACCAGAAGTGTTTTTTTGGGGGATTAAAAATAAAGGAATGATCCCCTAATCTGTTTACAATAAGGTATAAATCAGAAAGTTATAATGAAATGTATTTATATTATTAATTTCCAAATATGAAGACATAACTTATATGCTTAATTTCATAGCTGGAAATAGCAAATAAATAAATAAATCTACTAATGTCAATAGTATGTATTTATGAAAATTTATTGTAATGATAGAATTCCATTATCATAGTATCGATTAATCATCTAAAAAACCGCAGCTTATAGTTAATGATAAAAAATATGATCAAACAAGATTGATACCCCTTTCTGATACAAAATCATATAACATAACTAAGATTTTCAATTATTCATATTTCTTGAAGAAAAAAAACTAGTATGCCTAAATATTTAATATAACTTTTATATGAAGCAATACATTGAAATGCAGAATAGATGCAATATGTTGAATTTGGGATAAATCAATCTTCCATTAACTATTACCTTTTTCAAAAGAATTAGACTACTGCCACATTAGGATTTTCATGATTCATAGATCTCCCATTTGGTATATAAAAATCAATTTCATCTAGAAAAAGCGTATTCTGATTTTAGAATAGAAGATCTTAAAGAAAGTTCAGATCTCTACCAAAATATGAAATCAAATTGAAGATCTGATATATTCTTCTAGATGTGAATAAAATCCACTCACCTTCGTTTATCTAGAGTCAAGATTCATTAGATCTAGTTAAAGAAACAGAAAAATAAATTAGAATCAACCTGCAAGAGAATGTTAATTATTTGAAAACTTAAACAAGAATGAGAGAAGAAGCGATTAGAAATGGAAAATAAAAAAAAGAGAAAAGCTGATAAACCCCGCGAACCTAGCTCTTCGTTTGATGGCACAAGGTGGAAGGGAAGGCCTAAAAGACTATATATATATATATCGTATTTAACTTTGCTCAAAATTCACTCACTCATTGGTAAGCTTACCTTCTTACTTATCCTATATGTCCATAAATATAATATTAATCTAATATGTAGATATTTCATAGGAAGGTGATATACTATGTACTTATTTATCTAAATTTGAAGTTGAAAATAGAATAATAGGAAGAAGGAAAGGTCTTGACGTAGGGAATTGAAATCGAGAATTGCCCTAAGGCAATGATAAATATGTTCCACCTTATGGCCAAGACACGATATAGTAGGGCAAGAGGAGAAGGGTAAAAATGGATTGGAAAGTGAGTGATGGAGACTTAGCCACCTAGTTAAATTTCTCTCTCTAACCCCACTCTGGCCCTCCTCTCCAACCCTTCTGAAATGTCTTTAGGCAGGATAGCTGGTTAAGTGGGCATGGATCGACTAAGTTTAACCAACTTAAATATAGTTGTATTTGGCTATTTAAATAGATAGCCACCTCTTAATTAAAGGTTATTTAGGAACTAAATGCACTCTTAAAATCCATCCTTAAACCTCGAGAATGTTTAGTATTCATAATGTTAAACGAATGAATAAAATATTACAAAAAAAGGTGTAGCATGTTTAGTATTCATAATGTTTCCCTTTTTATTTTGATTTGTTCTCAGTACATGTTCTCTTTTTATCTAGATGCCCCACTCTAGGTACTTAATTTATTTTATTTTTATTTCATTTACTAAGGTTGGTGATTGACTAGTGAAGTGTTAAATGGGCTAGTGAATGATACACATAGAAAACAAGTCTCCATCCTTTAAACCAAATGCAATATCAGAAATTGGCCATGATGCTAAATAGGCTCTTTACTAGCAGTTTATAGCCTATCTGCCAAATGCAATATCAGAAACTGGCCATGATGCTAAATAAGCTCTTTACTAGCAGTTATATAACCTATCTGCCAAATGCAATATCAGAAACTGGCCATGATGCTAAATAAGCTCTTTACTAGCAGTTGTATAGCCTATCTGCTATTATTTTCCAAAGCAAAACATTCAGTGAAGTTTTTGAAGAAAAAAAAACAGTAGATAACATTAGTCATTTTAAAGGAAAATAACATTAGCTTTATTTTTATGCCACATTTTACAGAAGGAAAAAAATATTTTTTGATGAGTACAATTTTAGTTTTCAAAATATTTTTGATGAATAGCATATATATATATATATATAATATGCTATTCATTTATAATTATACTTATTATGAACATCCAGGCTTGCTAGAGCTTTCTTCCGTGCAAGAAAGAAAGAATATGGAGAAAGAAAATATGGAATCCAATTAATTCATTCCATCCTTTTTCAACCTTTTTCCAGTTCCTTTGGATTTTAGCACTCAATGGACCAGTGATAATTATGTCAAACTAGAATGGTCTCCTTTATTTTTGCAGTCGTGGTCTCCTTTATTTTTCTACAACCGAAGCGTCCAAGATCCAATTGTCCAACAATGCTAGAACCTTGCAACGTAGAATTGATTGACTCCAGAAGTCTTCAGGCAACGCCAGCGCTAAACCAATGCGAAGACATCTAACTGGACCAAAGCAAATCTAATTAGCCTTCAGATATGTCCAATTAGGGAAACCCCTAATTGATCTAAAGTAAATCCAATTAGACCTTACGTCTACCCAACCAAAGGGGACCCAATGCCTAACTGGTTCAAGCATATTCAATTAGACCTTAGGTCTACCTAATCAAGATGACCTAGTGCCTAATTGGTCTAAAGCTGACTTACTTAGATCTTAGGCCTACTCAACTAAGGGGATCCAATGCCTAATTGATCCAAAGTAGAACCAATAACTCTTAAGTCCACCCTATCATAGGGTCGTAATGCTTAATTAATCTGAAGCAAGCCTAATTAGCCCTTAGATATATCCAATCAAGAGACTAATGCCTAATTGGTCCAAACCAAACTCAATTAGATCCTAGGTCCACCCAATCAATTAAGGGGACCCAATGCCTAAGTAGTCTAAAGCAACCAAACTAAACCTTAGGTCAGCCCAATTAGGAGGACCCAATGTCTAGCTAGTCCAAAGTAGACCCGATTAGATCTTATGTCCACCAAATCAATGGAAACCAAGATAAACCAAATTCAATAAGACCTTAGATCCATCCAATCAAGCCTGCCAAAGGTAAGTTGGATCCAATTAGACCTTAAGATCAAGTAATCAAGGGAGCCTAATGTCTAATAGACTTGATTAGACTTTAAATTTGTCCAATCAAGGAGACCTACAGTAAGTCGTATCTAGTTAGACCTAAGGTTCATCCTATCAAGGGGACTCAACATAAGTTTATTCTAATTATACTATCAGACTATCCAATCAAGAGGGCAAAATGCCTAATGTTTCTAAGCATACCCAATTAGCGCTTATGTTTGCCCAATCAAGGGAATCCAGGTCCAAAGTAGGTCCATTTAGACTTCAAATCTATCCAATCAAGGGGGCCCAATTTATAATTAGTCCAAAGCAAACCCAATTAGACCTTAGGTTTGCCTAACAAATAGACAAGTAAGTCTAATCTTATTATTAGACCTTCTATCCACTCAATTAAGCAGCGAACTAATTAAAGGTACACTAGACCCAATTAAACCTTAGGAATCCCTAATCAAGGAGACAAAATGCCTAATTGGTTTGAAGTAGATCCAATGCTTAATTAATCAAAACAAACCCAATTAGACCTTAGGTCCACCCTAAGGCTCGTCCAATTTGTAATCGATTCAGAGCAATCCAAATTAGAGCTTAAGACCAGCTAATCAAGGAAACCTAATATCTAGTGGGCCTAATTAGACATTAGGTCTACCAGTCAAGGGGATCTAATGTATAATTGGTCCTAATCCAATCTAATTAGACCTTAGCTCCGCCTGATCAAAGGGACCCAATGTCTAATTAGTCCAAAATGGACACAATTAAACCATAGGTCTATCTGATCATGAAGGGCCAATATCAAAGTGTGGGTCCACCTTTATTTGATCTCATTGTCTTAGAAAATCAATAAAAAAGTAGCAACATCCTTTAGGGTTTAAAATATGTTTCTATTTGAACAAAGTAACATCCAAGGGATAGTATATAATTAAATACCATTTGCATATAATTATAACTTATCATGAACATCCAAATCTGTTAGAGCTTTCTTTTGTACAGGGATAAATTGATTCCATTCTATTTTCCTTTTAGTTAGGCTTTTCGCACTCAACGAACAAATACTAGCGCAGGATAATTATGTCACATTAGAATGGCTCCAATTTAGCGATCGGTGGTGTCCTATGATTTTCTACAACTGAAGCGTCCAAGATCTTACAATGCTAGAACTTTGCATCTTAGAATTGACTTCGGAAGTCTTCGGCCGACATCACTCATTAGTCTTTATACAAAAAACCAATGAAAAGTCCAAATCAACCAGCTCTCCTTTAACACTTGTCCCGTTTTAATTCACCCATAATTATCGTTCCGGTCAGAAAAAATAGGTCCGAAATGACTAATCTGAAAGCTTGCCGAAGTTTCCCTTGACAATCAAATACAAGGTTAATTTTTTCCAAAATCCCATGCCTTCTTTTCTACGCATTTGGACTATGGGTCTCTAAGAATAAAAAAAGAGGACAACGGAGACGAGAGTACAGTCACTACATAAAGTAGATAGGTAATTTACCAGGATCGCATTACAAGTTATTTCCTCCAACCCCCTTGCATATGACTCCCACACCATCATAAAGAGCACTATCTTGGCCCCTCCAGCCTCTAATTAAGCACAGCACAAATTCTCCCTCAAGCCTCTAATGGATTCCTCCAAACTCTTACTCTCTTTCCTTCTCCCACCCTCTCCTTGCCCTTGTCTTGCCACTGGCTGCAGCACAAAACTCGAACCTCTTTCGAGAATACATCGGAGCTAAGGGGAAGGCCGTCAAGTTCACCGACGTTCCTATCAACCCCAACGTCAGTTTCCACTTCATCCTCGCCTTCGCCATCGACTACACAACTTCGTCATCGTCGCCCTCGCCCACCAATGGTCAGTTCCAACCCTTCTGGGACACAGCCAATCTCAGCCCTCCGCCGTCACCTCCATCAAACGGAACCATAGCAACGTCAAGGTCGCTCTCAGCCTTGGTGGGTCTAACGTCGACATCGCCGGCGCCATCCCAGCTACCTTCCATCCTTCCTCTGTGGACTCTTGGGTCAGCAATGCCGTGTCCTCAGTGACCAGCCTCATCCAACAATACAATCTCGATGGCATCGATATCAACTATGAGAACTTCGTTGCCGGTGCCAACCAGGACATGTTTGCGGAGTGCATCGGACAGCTCCTGACAACACTGAAGAGAATTGGGCGATCCAGTTTGCTTCAATAGCCATGAATGATAATGAACCAATGCAGAGCTATTACAAGGCTTTGTGGGGCAAGTACTCACAGGTTATAGATTATGTGAACTTTCGCATTCTATGCCTACCCTGCTGGGACTACGGTTTCACAATTTCTGGGCTATTATGAGACTAAGAGATCGATTTATGAAGGAGGGAAGGTGTTGGCCAGTTTCATTTCAGATGGGAGACAAGGATTGACGCCTGCAAATGGCTTCTTCGATGCCTGCAGGACTCTTCAGATGGAGGGGGAGCTCCCTGGGATCTTCGTTTGGTCTGCTGATGACTCCAAGAGGAATGGCTTCAAGTATGAGAAGCAGCACAGCAGCTGCTGGCCATGCCTACGAAGACAGTGAGTCCACCCGCGCCAGTTCCATTCGATCATGGTCATCAGAACGCCATGATGAAGAAGTACTGGTGGCTAGCCTGGTCATTGGCAGCGCTGGTGGAAAGAGTAGCTTGAGAAAATTTCAGCAGTTACGAGGCCGGGTGGAGTCCAGGTATATATGTTTCTTTTATGAGAGAGCTCGATCTGTATGTCTCTACTTAGCCAAACAAAGAGAAACAATGAGAAGTATTTCATGTTTGTTTTGGCTGTGCAAGAAAACATGTATGGAATTGGGGAGTTATAATGGTTGTTAATTTGTTTTCCTTTTCTTTTGTTTGATCGGAAAATCATTGTTCTGTAAGTTACTCCTGTTTTATTGCTTAAACTTCTTAAATTTTGGTAGCCAAATAGTCAGATTTGCTATTGGTGAATAAAACTGATCCTGAAACAATAGAATATTGACTTTGAAAGTGTAGGCGGTGTTAATTTCTTTGGAGCTTCGAGATTGATATTTGCCTCCAGAATAGCTGCAGATGGTGGCAACCTTTAGACTAATAACCCAATAAATTCCGACTCAACTCAAAAGTTAACCGAATCAAATTGATTCAAAGACTCGATCGTGTATCTTGAACATCAAGACTATTTATAGTCAACATAATAATCAATATACTAATGTACTGTAGTTAACATGTTCTTTAATTCAGTCATTGTTTGTATATTATTTTGAATATTGGTCAAATCACATGAACTAAAAGGAAACATTGTAAACCATCACAAGAAATACATTTTTACTGATTTTTGAGAAAAGAAAAAGTAGTAAATTATAGAACAAAAGGATATGTAATAGCTTATGGAACAAAAGGTTAAAAAATTAATGCTGATTATGATATTTAAAAAAAAAAACTTTTTCCAAATGTGTGGCATAAAATCTATTTGCATTTCACTTCTGTACAAAACAATCTCCCGCAAAAGATTTACTTAGCTGGAAACCTGAAAAGAAAGATTGCATTTAGTATAGCATAAATAGTATCTTAAAGACTTGATTGAGTTAAGTAAGCTAGATTGAGATGGGGTTAACTTAGCAAATTAGCGAAGACGAGACCCAATTACTTCTTAGGTGTGCCCAATCAAAGGGACCCAATTTAATTCAAGTTAAACTCAATTAAACATAAGGTGCACTCAATCAAAAGAAAACAATGCTTATTTAATTCAAAGCAGATCTAATTAGACCTTAGGTCCACTCAACCAGTAAGATAATACCAAATTAGTCTAAAGCAAGTTCAATTAGACCTTAGGTCTATCTAATCAGAGGATCCAATTCTTAATTGGTCCAAAAAGACCTCGTTAGACCTTAGATTCACCCAATTATGAGAACTCATGTGCCTAATTGCCCAAAAACAGACCTTGGTCTTCTCAAAATGAAGGGGATCCAATATCTAGTTGACTTAAAACAGATCCAACCAAGCTAAGGTCCACCCAGTCAAAAGGACTTAATGCTCAATTGGACCAAAGCAGATATAATTAACCCTCAGATCCATCCAATCAAGGAGAGCCCTAATTAGTTCAAAGCAAATCCAATTAGACCATAGGTTCACCCAATCAGAAGGATCCAATGCCTATCTAGTTTAAAAAAGACTCAATTAGATCTTAGGTCTACCTAATCAAGATAACCCGATACCTAATTAGTCCAAAGCTGCCTTAGTTAGACCTTAGGTCTACCATCAAGGGGACTTAATGCACAATTGGTCTAAAATTGATATCCAATTAGCCCTTAACTCTACCCAGTACTGAGGGCCTCATGCCTAATGAATCCAAAGCAAACTAATTAGCCCGTAAATCTATCCAATCAAGAGTACCTAATCCCTAATTGATCCAAGGCAAACACAGGTAGATCTTAGGTCTACTCAATCAAGGGGACCCTATGCTTAAGTAGTTCAAAGTAGCTGACACAAGTAGATCTTAGGTCTACCCAATCAAGGGGGCCCAATGCTTAAGTGATCCAAAGTAAATCCAATTAGACCTTAGGTCTACCCAATCAAAAAGATCTAATGTCTAATTGGTCCAGAGTAGATCCAAATAGACCTTATGTCCATCAAATCAAGGAGAACCAGGGTAAGCTAGATCCAATGAGACCTTAGGTTCACCCAATCAAGCAAGCCAAAGGTAAGTTGGATTCAATTAGACCATAGAACCAAGTAATCAAGCAAACCTAATGTCTAAAAGACTCGATTAGACCTTAGATCTATCTTTAAGGGGACTTAAAGTAAGCTACATCCAATTAGACCTTAGGTTCACCCTATCAAGGAGACACAAAGTAAGTCGAACCCAATTATACCGTAGGATTACCCAATCAAGGGGCACAATACCTAATTGTTCTAAAATAAACCTAGTTAGCCCTTAACTTCGTCCAATCATGGAGATCTAATGCCTTATTGGTCCAAATAAATCCAGACCTTAGGTCTATCCAATTAGGAGGACCCAATACATAATTAGTAAAAAGCAAAACCCAACTAGACCTTAGCTTTGTCGAAACAAGAGACCTAAGGTAAGTCTGATCTTATTAGACCTTGGATCCATTCAATCAAGAAAACTAAGGTTAAGATAGACCCAATTAGATGTTAGGAATCCCTAATCAAGAGGACAAAGTTTAATTGGTCTGAAACAGATCCAATGCTTATTTAATCCAAAACAAACCCAATTAGGCCTTAGGTAATTGATCAAAGCAAATTAAATTACAGCTTAGGACTGACTAATCAAAGGAACCTAATATTTAGGGTACTTAATATTTAGACCTTCAGTTTGCCTAGTCAAAGGGATCCAATGTTAGATGTGTCAAATGGGCCAACACAACTCAACCTACTGCAAGAGCGAGTGTATGGGCTAATGTACCATGCTGGCCCAACATGGCTCCTGTAGCAGGCCACGCTAATATAGCCCACTACATTGAGGGCCGGCTCTGCTTGGGTTAGGCTATGCCTAGCCTGCAGGCCATGCCAACCCATTTTTTAATATTATATATATATATATATGTTTATAAGTAGGCAAATGGCTTGCCATCATGATTGCATCATCTTATTAATTTCTTACTTGGGGGCACTAATGATAATAGTAGGCTCCAAGATATTGGGTTTAGTCGATGACTAATGTGCCCCATGCTTGACTATGTTAATGTCGAACTCAAATTCTTGACATGAAGTGGGCGAGAGCAATCAGCACAAGACATTGTCGATTATAAAGGATAGAAAGCAAAAGCAAGGACTAAAAGAGATTAGAATAACTAATTAGAAGCTCAAATAGATTAGTATAAGAGGATTAGGAGGGCTTATAGGAAGTTGAGAAGGGCTAAGAGAGCATTAGAGAGCTTGTGGTTTGTATGGGATGAGAGAGAAGGATAGAGCCTATTAATAGAGATTGGACGACTTTCAAAACGATCCAAATATTCTTGAAATTAGTTATTATGGCAGTTAGGAATGGCAAATAGGTCTTCTTGACAAAAAAAACAAAATCCTTTGTTGTTTATAGTAGTTAGAAAGGAGTATTTTGAGAATTAATTAGACAAAAATACCTCCAAACTAGCCATTTTTATCCTTTTTGGGGTATTTTATAAAAATGCATGTTGAGCTCAAGGGTGTCATGCCTGGCATATCAGCCCAGTAGGCATAGCGTGCCGGGCCCGTATGTTGGGACATTTGAATTAACGTATTGCTTAACACCGTAAGATTAGCGTCCTTGGTGACATTTGTTTTTTCCCTCTCCTCTTTCTTTTCTGTAGGCTAATTATTAGCGTAATTGGTGACCTTTGAATTAACGTCACTTGATGGCTCGAGCAACGGGGCAGTAGAATTGTCACGTTAGCCAAGTTCTAATAGAGCTGAAACTAAAGGAAGCTTTAAAGGTTCAAGGAAACTAAATTATAATGGCATTTCTATATATATATATATATATATATGAATCCATCTCTCTTTTTATTTCTGCATTTTTTTAAAGAAAAATATAGGAGTCATGGGCGATTTTTAAATCTCCAATATCTCATTGAGTAGCTAAGATGAATCAAGATCCCCATGAAAAAAATTAAAGAAAACTGTGATGTTGAACAATATGTTTTTGGACCAAGGTATCGTAACCTCGACCAAGATAATAAATTTGGATGAGAAACTGCATGTAGTTAAAAACTAATTTCAAGATTTGTTGATTGAAAATCCTATTTAAAGAAGTGAAAAGATTAAAAATACTGATCGATATTTATTTATATTGGCAGACATAACAGGACCAAGATTTACTTATTAGATAATGACACAAATCTTAGTCGAGATGAAAACCCTGCATCCATCTCGCTTATTGTCTGTAAGTAAAACACTGTCGTAGCTAAACAAACTTTCATGATATCTTGGAGCTCAACAAGATCAGTTAGCGTTAGCCAACAGCTCTTGTGCTTGCTTCTCATACTGAAAGCCATTGCCAGTGTTCTTGGAGGTATCAGCAGACCACACAAAGATCCGGGAAGCTCTCCCTTACTCTGAAGAATCTCGCAAGCATTAAAGAAGCCATTTTGGGGTGACAGCCCTCCACTCCCATCCGAAATAAAACTGGCCAACACCTTTCCTCCATCATAATTTGATCTCTGGGTCTCATAGCTGCTTAAAAATTCACTGACGTTCATGCCTGCGGGGTATCCATAAAATTGGAAGTCCACATAATCTATAACCTCTGAGTACTTCCCCATAAAG
>UESW01002227.1:59179-80102 GCA_900491605.1 Calamus simplicifolius
CCTGTACCACGTGTGAAGGGGGCGCGTCGGCGCCCCCTTCCTTGACTGGCTGCGGCAAAGGTTGCCGCAGCCGTCAAGAATGGCGGAGGAAGGGGCGGCGCCCCCCCTTCCTCCGTCAACAATGGCGGATCCTCACCACGTGAGGATCCGCCATGGGAACAGGGCTTCACATTCTTCCCTCCTTATAAAAATTTCGGCCTCGAAATTGGTGTATCACATATAACATTTAAAATCCAAAGCTTAATCTTCTTTACATATGTTAAGTTGCAAACAATTGAGGATATTTTTCTTTAATTTCTTCCTCAAGCTCCCAAGTAGCTTCCCTCTCAGAATGGTTACTCCACCTTGACCTACGTCTTAAAACTTGATCCTTGCGGTCCACAATACGCACAGGATGCTCCTCATACGTTAGATCCTTCCTTAACTGCATGGGCTCAAACTGTATCACATGGCTGGGGTCAGGAATGTACTTTCTCAACATAGATACATGAAATACATTGTGTACCCCAGAGAGTGCCGGAGGTAATGCCAAGCTATAAGCTACCTCCCCTACTTTGCTCAGAATTTCAAATGGTCCAATGTATCGTGGACTCAGTTTACCTCTAATCCCAAATCTCATCACATTTTTGGTTGGTGATATCTTCAAGAAGACATGATCTCCAATTTGAAATTCTAGCTCCCTTCTTCTCACATCAGCATAGCTCTTCTGTCGGCTCTGAGCTGTGCGGAGTCGTCCCTTGATCAGTTGTACCTTTTCTACTGTCTGTCGAATCAGCTCAGGGCCCAACAATTTTCTCTCCCCCACATCATCCCAACATAAGGGAGATCTGCATTTTCTACCATACAAGGCCTCAAATGGAGCCATCTGGATACTGGCCTGGTAGCTATTATTGTAAGCAAATTCCACCAAAGATAAGTGGTTGTCCCAAGCACCACCCAGGTCCATCACACAGGCTCGCAACATGTCCTCCAGGGTCTGTATGGTTCTCTCAGACTGCCCATCTGTCTGGGGATGGAAGGCTGTGCTGAAGTTCAATTTGGTCCCCAGAGCTCTATGAAGACTCTTCCAGAATTGGGACACAAACCTAGTATCCCTATCTGATACAATAGATACGGGAATACCATGAAGCTTCACAATTTGCTCAATATACATGTTGGCCAATCTCTCACTGGAGATCCCAACTCTGAATGGCAGGAAATGGGCTGACTTCGTTAATCTGTCTACAATGACCCATACCGCATCATTGTTCCGAGGGGTCTTAGGCAGACCAGTCACGAAGTCCATAGTGATCTTCTCCCATTTCCATTGTGGAATCATCAGAGATTGAAGGGGTCCCGCAGGCCTTTGATGCTCAGCCTTCACTTGCTGACATACCAAACACTTGGCTACGTATGAGCAATCTCGCTCTTCATTCCTTTCCACCAAAAGTTTTCCTTTAGGTCTTTGTACATCTTGGTACCTCCGGGTGCACCGTGTAAGGAGAATAGTGGGCCTCCTTCAAAATCTCTGCTCTTAGTTCCACCACATTTGGCACACAGAGCCTGCCATCAAATCTCAGGGATCCATCCTCCATTATAGCAAATTCATTTTGAACCCTGACTTCACTGCTTCTTTAATCTTTTGCAAGTCCAAGTCTTCTTTCTGGGAGGACTTGATCCTGTCTAACAGAGTTGGTTGGAGTACAAGTGTTGCTACAAGTCCATCGGGCCGTTGTACTCGCAATCCAACCTCCAGCTTCTCAAGATCCCTCCGGATGTGAGGCTGAGAGGTGATCATAGAAGCTAACTCCGAGGAGGATTTCCTACTCAAAGCATCAGCTACCACATTGGCCTTCCCTGGATGATAGTGCAGGTTCAGGTCATAATCTTTTAGTAGCTCCATCCACCTCCTTTGTCTTAAGTTTAACTCCTTCTGAGTGAAGATGTACTTCAGACTTTTGTGGTCTGTGTACACATCACATGTCTCTCCATACAGATAATGCCGCCAAATCTTTAAGGCAAAAATCACAGCGGCCAACTCCAGGTCATGAGTAGGATAATTTTGCTCGTATGGCTTTAGCTGTCGGGAGGCATAAGCTATCACCTTCTCATTTTGCATCAGAACACATCCCAATCCCTTCCGAGAAGCATCCGTGAATAGGGTGAATCCTCCAGATCCTGACGGAAGGGTAAGGACGGGGGCTGACACTAGGCGTTGTTTCAGCTCCTGGAAACTTCTCTCACACTCCTCAGTCCAGTCAAACTTCGCTTGCTTTTGGGTCAAGCGAGTCAGGGGTAGAGCAATGCGAGAAAAGCCCTCCACGAATCTGCGATAATATCCTGCCAGCCCTACGAAGCTTCTGACTTCAGATACATTGGAAGGTCGACTCCAATTTACGACCGCCTCAATCTTCTTTGGGTCCACAGTTATGCCATTTTTAGATATTACGTGACCCAAGAATGATACTTGGCTCAACCAGAAGTCACATTTCTGCAACTTGGCATAAAGCTTTTTCTCTCGAAGGGTTTGCAGAACAATCTTCAGGTGGTCCATATGTTCCTCCTGGCTTTTTGAATACACCAGGATGTCATCAATGAACACCACCACAAACTGGTCTAAGTATGGCTTAAAGATTCTGTTCATCAAGTCCATGAATGCTGCCGGGGCATTAGTTAACCCAAACGGCATCACCAAGAACTCGTAGTGGCCATACCTAGTCCTGAATGCTGTCTTAGGCACATCTCCAGCCTGGACCTTGAGTTGATGGTATCCTGACCGAAGGTCAATCTTCGAGAATACCCGAGCTCCTTGGAGTTGATCGAACAGATCATCGATCCTCGGCAAGGGATACTTGTTCCGCACTGTTACCTTATTGATTTCTCGGTAATCAATGCAGAGCCGAAGACTCCCATCCTTCTTTTTGACAAATAATACTGGAGCACCCCAAGGAGAGACACTCGGTCTGATAAATCCCCGGTCTAGGAGCTCTTGCAATTGGTTCTTCAACTCTTTTAGTTCAGCTGGGGCCATACGATAAGGGGCCTTGGATATAGGTCCAGTGCCAGGGACCAAATCAATGGTGAACTCCACTTCCCGGTCTGGAGGCAATTCGGTCAAATCATCCGGGAAGACGTCAGGAAACTCCATAGCCACTGGAATATCCTCCAATTTCACCTCTTCCTGCTGAAGGTCCTTGACCACAGCAAGAAACCCTTGGCCACCCTTCATCAAGTATTTGGCAGCCCGCAGTGCTGATACAAACACTGAAGCCAGGTGTTCTTGGCTTCCAGTAAAACTGAATTCAGGCTGATTAGGGATTTTGAAGATCACCATTTTCCTGAAACAGTCTACCGAAGCATGATAGGAGGCCAACCAGTCCATCCCAAGGATAACATCAAAGGACTTTAGTGGAAGGACGATTAGATCAGCCTCCAGCCTCTTGTCGCCCACGTTGATCTGGCAGGATCTGCATACAGACTCCACCCTCATAACATCTCCATTTGGGAATGCAATGAGCAACTCTTGCTCTAGGGGAACGGGTGTCAACGATGCATTATTGGCAAGATAAACATCAGATATAAATGAATGTGTGGCACCCGGATCTACTAAAGTCTGAGCATAAGTGTTGCCTACTTTAATTGTCCCTGATCACAAAGTTTAGTTGTCTTAGATGTCATATAGCGGATCCTATTTATCCTTCATGATTAATGCATTATATCGCATATGAACCAAATAATCTTAAAGGGTACTTAGGTATTAGGTATACCTGCCACAACGGAGTTAGAAGCGGCAGCATCCTGTTGGGTGAGGGTGAAGACCCTTCCCTGGGTCCTCGGCTGCTGCGGCTGGTTCATCCCAAGATTTGGAGAAGACAGCTGCTCCCTCCGAAGGGGACAAGTGGCCATCTTGTGATCCACTTTCCCACATATGAAGCAGGCACCTCTCGGCCCACGGCACTGCCTGCCCGGGTGGAAGTTCCCGCAGTGAGGGCAACGGGTCTCCTTACCCTTCGGTCCTGTGGGGGGCTGATATGTATCTTTCTTCTTAGCCTGCCCCAAAGACTGGCCCGAAGGAGACCCCTTCCTCTTCCTCTTTAGCTCCCACTCCTTCTGGTTCCTATTCATGTCTCTTTCGATCACCAGGGCTTTACTCACCACAGCACTATATGTGAGAGTTCAAATGCATTGACTGCTTGCCTCAGTTTGGGTCGCAGTCCTTCAGTGAACCTGGTGATCTTGGCTCTCTCAGTGGTCACTATTTCCGGAGCAAACCGAGCTAGCCTAGTGAACTCGGCTTCGTACTGGGCCACAGAGAGATTCTTCTGTTCCAGCTCTAGAAACTTAGACTCCATCTGTCTTTGCACACTACTAGGAAAGTATTTGTTGAAAAAGGCCTCCTTGAACTCCCTCCAGGAAATAGCTTGTCCACCTAATCGCTGCTCCATATGCAACCACCAATCATATGCCTCCCCTTGAAGGAGATAGGTGGCAAATCTAATCCGCTCCTCCTCATGGCTACCATGGGCCATGAAGGCCTTATCCATCTCCCTCATCCATCCCTCAGCATCAGTAGGGTTAGTAGATCCACAAAAGGGAGCAGGGGCCAAGCTCTTGAACTCAGCAAAGCTCCGGCCCCCTCCTGCCAGGGCTGGAATGGAGCCGACTGAGCAGGTTGCGGAGCGGGAGAGGCAGGCCGAGCAGGCTGGATTTGCTGAATCTGTTGCTGCATGGCTTGCATAGCCTGCGATATTCCCGCCAAAGTCTGAAGCAACTGGGCTTGAAATTATGGTTGCTCATTGTTAGCTAAATTAACGGAACCAGAGCCTCCGGAAGCTTGCTGGCCTCCCTGCTGGCCCGAGTCACTAGCCTGGGAGTTTCCAATGGGCCGTAGACTCCTAGTGCGACGTGGCATCCTTAACTCCTGCCAGAGTTAGGTCCCTGTCAATAACCTTGTAAACCACAAGATTCAGGCTTCCAAAATATATTACTTGAAATTTTTAATAAGTTATTACCCTCCCAATGTAATCCTAATGTTCTGCCTAGTGTCATCTGGTGTTTGTCCTAAGGTTAAACCTAGGCTCTGATACCACATTAGCTGTCACGCCCCAGACCCTATATTGGATCTAGGGGTGGCAACCCGCCGCATGCCTGCATGCAAGGCGATCCGAAATATAACATTTAATACCATAAGGGATAATAATTATATATCGTCCAATTTAAATGGTTCTTAATACAAATCATAAGTTTTAGGCTACATGCCCATCATACATAAGTCACTGGGGTTACAATAAAATGTTGGATCTTAGTTTCCTCTGAATGAAGCTCCAACTACCCCAGATCCCATTCTTCAGTCATGTGGCTCTGAAAAAACATTGTAAGATTTATATGAGCTTACACTCAATAAGTAAGCCTACTATTAAATAATCATTTCATCAAGATATCATTAAACCATATTTTTCATGTATAAAACTTCCAACTTCAAATACATTCATCATGTTATCAAAACATGTATATCATCGGCTCAAATAATTTTGGAAGCTTAATTATACAATAAATGCTGAAATATGCAATGTAAACAAATCCACTGTATTCATATAATTATTATTTCCTTATGTGTCCCACGGTCCTACAACACCCATCTGGTGTATCACTCTTTAATGTCCCCTAAGAGGAAGGGTCCTGGTACCAGCGTTATGCCATATATCATAACCAATCACATCACATCCTCTAGATGTGTGTGCGTTATGCAATATATCAATCACATTACATCCTCTAGATGTGTGTCCTCCACATATCTCCCCCTGTAGAGGTGGGTCCCATATCTCTCAGCATTTCACATCATATGAGAACCGCGGCGACACATATCATCATCATATTTGCATGTAGTACATCATGCATCATCATGAGCATAAGCTCCTCATATCATATATACAGTGATTTGTACATTCATAGCATAAAATACATCAATAATACCCGTATATTTTTGCAAAGCCAAAATAATCACATCATTCAATTTTTGCACATTTATAATCCATTACTTTGCAAAATATCAGTAATCACATATATTATAGCAGATTCCCAATTGTATAACAAAATTTCATTTTGTCGCATTTTTTCCAAATAATGTAATATATCCATAATTTTCATATTTAAATAAATTATAAAATTATAATAAATGGCTTACTTACCTCAATACACTAATTCCAAATTGTAAATCAGCTATGTAGACATTCGGTTACCTACAGCATTAATTTCCATGATTAAATCTCAAAAATTGGAACAATGCAGCATTCCCTTAAGGTCTACCCAGTCTAATCCTGGGCCCAACTTTGGGCTCGAATATCTCTCAATGTATAAGCCTGAATGGGGAAATAAAAATATCCCGAGAAACTAGAATCGATGCTGAATCGGGACATATTTTTATTTCTCCATTTCCGGCCCAATACGAGGCCCAAATCGTAGCCCCAAAACAGCTCACGACCGGCCCAATAGGGCCCAACGTGGGACGGCCCAAGCCGGCCCACGTCTTCTTCTTCTCCCCCGCCTCCTCCCCTGTTTCGCCCGAAACAGGGGGAGGCCGTGCCGGCGGCCAGGGCCGCCGCCGGCCCAATTTGGGGTGGCTCGGCCGTCGGCGGCCGGGCCAGAGCCGGCCATGGCGACGGCCGGCTCCCTCTCTCTCTCTTTCTCCCTCAATTTCTCTCTCTCTCTCTCGCTCGAATCACGGTCATGCGACTCGTGCTGGTGGCACGGCCGGCCACCGTGGCCGGCCAGATCCTCACCGGACGGTTGCTCGCCGTCGGTGAGGCCTCCTGGTCGACGCCCAGGCCCGGCGAGGCATCGGGCACTCCGCCGGGCCCGAACCAAGCCGTGAACCGGCTTGGTTCTCCTTCTATCTCTCTGTCTCTCTCTCTCTCGATCTCTCTGCAACTCTCCCTCTCTCTCCCTTACCTGAGGCTGGTCGGTGGGGGAGAGCTCGTGGAGGAGGAGGGGCGTTTCCCCCCCCTCCTTATATAGCGGCAAGGGGAGGATTATCCCTCCCCTGTACCACGTGTGAAGGGGGCGCGTCGGCGCCCCCTTCCTTGACTGGCTGCGGCAAAGGTTGCCGCAGCCGTCAAGAATGGCGGAGGAAGGGGCGGTGCCCCCCTTCCTCCGTCAACAATGGCGGATCCTCACCACGTGAGAATTCGCTATGGGAGCAGGGCTTCACACTAATATTTGAAATAATTGATAAACATAGGCTATGAGAAAAAATCAGCTTAAAAGCTCGAGAAAACAATTTGCAAAATTTGATCTGATGCAAAATGGTTATAAGATCAACTCATTTGATAGAGGCATCACCAATATTTGAAATAATTGATAATTATAGACTACGAGAAAAAACCAGCTTAAAAGCTTGAGAAAATAACTGCAAATTTGACCTGATGCAAAAATGTTATAAGATCAACTTATTTGATAGAGGCATCACCAATATTTGAAATAATTGATAAACATAGATTATGAGAAAAAATCAGCTTAAAAGCTTGAGAAAACGACTTGTAAAATTTGACCCTAAAACCAACTCCAAGTGGTATTGATCTATAGCTCAGAATCATGCCAAGTGTCAACATTGTAACTTATATGCATGGAAACTCAAATGATCCGTGTATGAAACTAACATATATCTTGGAATCTTGCATCCATTTGCATCAATTATAATACAAGAAAAAGCTAAACAAACTCTTGATTTCTACTTGTCAACTGCTCCCATTGCTTTATATAAGTGAGACTAACAACAATGGAATCATAAACACAATCCTGCTCCTCTTTCCAATGGCCGTAACTCAGATGCTCCAAACTCTTCACAAAATACATCGAAGCCCTGTTCAATGACATCAATTAATTAAGCCTTAGGTACACCCTTAGGTTCACCCAATTTGTAATTGATCCAAAGCAAATCAAATTAGAGCTTACGACTGGCTAATCAAAGGAACCTATATCTAGTGGACTTAATTAGACCTTAAGTCTATCCAATCATGAGGGCCCAATGTTAGACATGTCAAATAGGTCGATACAGCTCGATCCATTACAAGAGCCATCCTATAGGCCAGTGTGCCATACTGGCATGGCACGACTCCTATAGTAGGCCGTCCAGCACGGCCTGCCATACCGAAGGATCAGCTCAGCTTAGGTTAGGCCATGCCTAGCCTATAGGCCATATCGATCCATCTTTTTTTAATATTATTTAAATAAAAGTATATTATATATAACTTTCATTATGAGTGGGCAACTGACTTATCATCGTGGTTGCGTTATCTTATTACTCTCTTACTTAGTGACATCGATGAAAATAATGGGCTTTAAGACATTGGATTCAATTTGTAACTAGTATATCCTATGCTAGATCATGTTGACATTGAACTCAAACCCCTGATCATGAGATGGATGAGAACCATCAGCAAAAGACATTGTCGATTATAGAGGATAGAGAGCAAAAGTAGAGACTAGAAGATAATAGAATAACTAATTAGAAACTAAGAAGAGATTAAGACAACATAGAAGGGTTAGGAGGGCTTGTAGAAAATTGAGAAGGGCATAAGAGAGCTTTAAAAAGCTTGTGGTTTAGTGTGGGATGAGAAAAAAAAGGGAAAACCTATTTTTAGAACTCAGAGAACTTTCAAATGATTCAAACAACCTTAAAAACTAGCAATTTATGACCGTTGAAAAGGGTAAACAAGGCTTATTGACAAAATAATACCAAAATATCTTTGTTGTTTATAGTGGTAGGAATAAAATATTTTAGAAATTAACAAAAATACACCCAAGCTAGGCATTAATTTGTGGCCTTTTGATGGGTATTTTATAAAAATGCATATTGAGCTTAAACATGTCATGCCTAACATATCAGTCTAGTGAGCTTAACGTGCTGAGCCTAGCATGCCTAATGGGCCATGTCATGGATCGGCTCGTTAGTACCGTGCCATATGTGTATTACAGGCCGTGCAATGCTATCTATGACAGATTATCATACCAACATAGCCCGTAAGCCTTTGGGAGCAGTTTGATACAGCCCTTCAAATAAGTCATAGCGGATCCAAGCCGGTTCGATTGGCACATCTATCCAATGTTTGGTTGGTCTAAATTTAATCCAATTAAACCTTGGGTAATGTCTAATTAGTTCAAAGTGAACCGAATTAAACCTTATGTCCATCTAATCAAGGTGATCCAATCAATATCTAAGTAGTTCAAAGCAGACCCAATTCCATTTTAAGTCCGTCCAATCATGAAGACCCAATTAATTACCAAGAAAAAGACTTTGATTTGATCTCATTCTCCTAGAAACTTAATAAACAAAGTATCATAGCAACACCCTTTAAGCTCTAAAAAAATTTTCTGCTTAAGCAAAGTAACAGCCAATTATAAATTATCATGAACATTCAAATCTGTCAGAGCTTTCTATTTTACAGGAAAGAAAGAAAGAAAATGGAACCCAATCAATTCATTCCATTCTCTTTTCCTTATTGTCGGGCTTAATTTTCGCACTCAATGGACAAACAACACTAGTGCACTAGTGGAGGACAGCTATGTCACATTGGAATGACTCCAATTTAGCAATTGCTGGTCTCCTTTAGTTTTCTACAGGTGAACCTTCCAGATCTTGTCATGTTATAATCTTGCATCTTAGAATTGACTCCAGAAGTCTTCCGTCAATATCACTCATTACTCTTTAGGCTAAATCAATGAGAAGACCGAATCAACCGTCTTTTCTTTTAATTTTATTTGGTCACTAGCTTGTCCCGTTTTAGTTAATCCATTGTCGTTCTGGTGAGAAAAGAAAATAGCTCGGAAATGCCCTATCTGAAAACTTGCCAAACTTTCCCTCGACAATCAACTCAAGTACTAGGTTTTCCAAGATCCCCTGCCTTCGATTCTTTTCTACGTAGTTGGACCATGGGCCTCCATCAAATCAAAATGAGGAATCATGGAGGGGAGAGCATTAGCTAGAAAAAAGAGGCTGGTAGCTAGGAATAGGATCCCGTTAAAAGTTAATTTCTCTTCTCCAAGTCTTACAAAAACCATCGTAAATACAACGCCATCTTCGCCTTCCCTCTCTAAGCACAGCACAAGTTCTCCCTCAAGCCTCTAATGGATTTCTCCAAGCTCTTAGTCTCTTTCCTTCTCTCCCACCCTCTCCTTGCCCTTCTCTTCCCACCGACTGCAGCACAAAACTCGAACCTCTTTCGAGAATACATCGGAGCCAAGGGGAAGGCCGTCAAGTTCACCGACGTTCCTATAAACCCCAACGTCAGCTTCCACTTCATCCTCGCCTTCGCCATCGACTACACAATTACCTCGACATCGCCCTCCCCCACCAACGGTCATTTCCACGCCTTCTGGGACACAGCCAATCTCACCCCCTCCGACGTCACCTCCATCAAACAGAGTCATGGCAACGTCGAGGTCGCTCTCAGCCTTGGCGGGTCTACCGTCGACGTTGCCGGCGACATCCCAGCGACCTTCCATCCTTCCTCTGTGGACTCTTGGGTCCGCAATGCCGTGTCCTCAGTGACCAGCCTCATCCAACAATACAATCTCGATGGCATCGATATCAACTATGAGAACTTCGTTGCCGGCGCCAACCAGGACATGTTTGCGGAGTGCATCGGACAGCTCCTGACAACGCTGAGGAGAAATGGGGTGATCCGGTTTGCTTCAATAGCCATGAATGATAATGAACCAATGCAGAGCTATTACAAGGTTTTGTGGGGCAAGTACTCACGGCTTATAGATTACGTGAACTTCGCATTCTATGCCTACCCTGCCGGGACTACGGTTCCACAATTTCTGGGCTATTATGAGACCAAGAGATCGATTTATAAAGGGGGGAAGGTGTTGGCCAGTTTCATTTCAGATGAGAGACAAGGATTGACGCCTGCAAATGGCTTCTTCGATGCCTGCAGGACTCTTCAGATGGAGGGGGAGCTCCCTGGGATCTTCGTTTGGTCTGCTGATGACTCCAAGAGGACTGGCTTCAAGTATGAGAAGCAGGCACAGCAGCTGCTGGCCATGCCTACGAAGGCAGCGAGTCCACCCGCGCCAGTTCCAATCGATCATAGTCACCAGAACGCCATGATGAAGAACTGGTGGCTAGCCTGGTCATTGGTAGCGCTGGTGGAAGCAGTAGCTTGAAAAAAATTTCAGCATTTCCTCAGTTCTATGATCTATCAAAAGAGAGTCCAGGTATGTTTCCTTTATGAAGAGAGCTCGATCTGTATGTCTGTACGTGGCCAAACAAAGAGAAACAATGAGAAGGATTTCATGTCTCTTTTGGCTGTGCAAGAAAACAAGGAATTGGGTGCTTGTAATCTGTGATCTGTTTTTCCTTTTCTTTTTGTTTGATCGGAAAATCATTAATTATTCTGTAAGTTACTCCTGTTTGAATTGCTTAAGCTTCTTATTTTGGTAGTAATTAGCCAAATTAATCAGTCAAATTTGCCATTGGTTTGAAATTGTTGGAATAAAACTGACCCTGAAACAATAGAATTGACTTTGAAATTGTAGGTGGTGTTAGTTTCTTTGGAGCTTCGAGATTGATATTTGCCTCCAGAATTGCTGCAGTAAGTGACAACCTTCAGACTATAGAACAAAAAGATTTGCACTAGATTATAGAACAAAAGGTTCAAAAACTACCGACGATTATGATCGAGACCTTTTTTATTTTTAAAAAAGAAGCTCTCTCAAAAGGCGACTTAATTATAAAATGTGTTTGCATTCCACTTGTATGCTAAAAGACACCCTACAATGAATTATTTTGAGTGGAAATCTGAAAAAAAAAAAAAAAGAGATAGCATTCAGATATATTATAATCAGTATTTTAAAGACTCAATTGAATCAAGTGATCTGGACTGAGATCTGAGTAACCCAGTAAGTTAGCCAAGTAAAGACTGATCCAAAGTCTTGGTTTTGTACAAATACTGGTCATTATTTGAAAAGAAGGACAAATGTATTCGCGCACATCCGTTGCCTTCTGCTATTATAGAGCTTTTTGGTATTTTCACTAATCATATAGGGATCAAATACGGAGCCAATGAAATTGTAGAGAGCCTATGAAATTGCTGATATATCCCCAATTATGTTACTTTGACCAAATTGTTGAGGATTCTTGGTTTCACACCACATCCAATCGGGAACACTCATTTTGACACTCCTTCATTGAAATTGACGAATTTTTTTTTAGAAATTACCAATAATTAATTTTTCATAAAATAAAATTATTAATATTCAGATAAATTCAAAACTGTAACATTTTTCTGATATGAGGCGTATGAGATACTATTTTAACGATATACAAGTTATAAATGAGTTGATCTCTTAACTCAATTCAACTACATGGGGTCGGCTACATGAATCGATCTGCTTCCTTCAGCTCTATTTAGAACCAAATTAATATTTAAATTATAAATAGTTATATTTTTTTAATTATTTCTGTCCATATTAGTTTAGGTCTATCTCACCTTTATTCTTATCATAAATTTTTAAAAGATAAAGCAATTAATAGTATACATTGTATATGTTCAAACCACCATAATCGATTTTATATAATTTTATCTTCAATTAGGTTGCTCCTATCATTTCTTTTATATGTTTATTTCTAACTCTATCGATCTTTTAAAGTTTTACAATGAGTTGATCATGAAGGTACAATAATCAGTTTTGATTCAAAATTTTTACCATAAGCATGATCCCATATAAACGCAACACAAGGTTTCTTTCAAATGCCTAAAAATAAAAAAATTTAAGCTAAAAAAATATTATATAAAAATGAATAGACATGCATAGATATCAAAGCAATAATAAAATTAAATTTAAAATTATAATCATCTTATTAAATTTTAAAAAATACGGTGTTAGCTAAGCCTATTGAAAAAAACCAATTTTTAATAAATTTTTAATAATTAATTATTATTAAATAAAATTATTAATATTTAAATAAATTTTATACCAAGTATTTGTCCAAATCAATGTATTTCACACTACCTAAGCATAAATTCTATTAAGTTGTTGATGAATTTATTGTTAAGATACAATGATATCTCATTTGATTTAAATTTTTTTAGTCAAAAAATAATCGTATAAAGTTATGTTCCAACAAGATGCTCAGAAGTACAACAAAGAAATAAAATTTAAGTTGTGAAATTTATAGACTTAGAAGATTGCAAAAAAAATTATCGGAAAAAAGTATGCGGAACCGAAGCCAATTTATCGGATCAGTCCGACCGCTCTTTGCGTAGATCTCACGACAAGCGCCGCGCTCGTGCCTCCCCCCCCCCCGTAGAGGTGGGCACTGGGCCGTGCCGCCCATGGCATGGCACGGCCTAGGCCCACATGGGCCGTGCCTGGCACGGCCCCATAGTGCTACAGTATCGGGCCATGCCGGCACGGCCCAATGAACCGTGCCATGCCAGGGGCGAAAAATTTTTTCTGTTGGTCCAGCACGGCACGGCCCATGACGGGCCTGGGCCGTGCCAGGCACAGCTCAAATAAAAAAATTATAAATTTTTTTTAATAAATTAAAAATTATTAGGAATAAAATTTTTTTATTAATATAAAACCACCTTACAGGTGGGGGTTTGGCATAGACCCCTACCAGTTTATTAATTTAAAATCAAAATGGTACAGAAGGAAGGGGGGCTAGGCCTGACCTCCAGAATATAATACAATAAATAAGGAGAAAAAAATAGAAAGAAAAAAAGTAAAGAGGACTTACGTTAAGTTTTTAATAATTTTAAAAATAAAAATATATAATTATAAAAGTAGAAATGACTCACTCATCAGTCATCATTAGTATTTGTGTCATCGTCATCTTCGCTGGTTAAGTCAGGTCCACCTTTATCTTGAAGCCTCGCCTCAGCATCCAACCAGTCTTTGAAGCAGATAAGCATCTCAACTGTCTCGCCAGTCATCGTACTTCTCTTTTCGTCTAAAATACGTCGATCTGCATTGAAAGCGGATTCCGATGCTACTGTGGACATCAGCACAGCTAAAACATCTCGTGCAATGGCAGACATAACAGGATATTGATTTTTAATACTTTTTCACCAAGCTAATACATCTAGACTTTCTATTTGATCTTCATCATATGCAGAATGAAGATCGTTTCGTAAATAAAATTCCAATTCATTACTTAAAGATGAAGAAGATGAAGAAGATGATGAAGCATGTGCGTGTCTTCTAATGAATGAAAAAATAGATGACGAACGAGATCTAGAAGAAGAAGCAGAGCTTTGAGTAGGTATTCTAGATCCATAAATTTTATCATTATATAAATAATAAATATTATTAAGAAGTCGTGTTACCTCATCTTTAGCAGGTTCAGAATTTTGATTCATGTTTTCACAATATTGATCAATTAAAAAAATTACACCATTTAATTTAACTCTAGGATAAAAAACAGCAGCTAAGTTATGCAATGGACATATCCTATTCCAATATTTATTCCATTTAGTTTCCATATTATGTCTAATAGGCATTAAAACTTCATGATATCTGTATTCTTTAAATTTTTCACTAATTACATATGCTTTTATAAAAATGAACAAGAAGTTGGATAACAAATACCTGAAAGAATATTTGTAGTATCATAAAAAGTAACCAAAAAATCTTCTAAAATTTTACCTTGATTCCAATCAGCTTCAGTCAATGTAAATCCTAATCCACGCTTATTAATATAAGCACTTAATAAGTTCTTATATGGATATGCGTCATGTATCATGGCATAGGTACTATTCCAACGAGTTATTATCAAGTTTAAATTTTTTAAAACGTTTACCATGATCTACACATAATTGTTTAAATTCTTAAAGTCTTGACCTTGAAGCATGAATAAAAGAAACTGCATTTCTAATTTTTGAAATAACATCTTGAATTATGTTCATGCCAGATTGAGCAGAAAGATTTAATATATAACATGCACATCTAATATGAAATAATTGTCCATCTAAAATGGGATGCAAAGAGTCGTTTAATAATGCAACAGCAGAATTATTATTAGATGCATTACCAAAAGTAATTGATATTATTTTATTATTAATATTATATGAGCATGCGGTTTGATAAATAATATTTAAATTTGTTGTCTTGAATGCGGAAAATCAAAAGCACGAAAAACAATAATTTATTTATTTAATTCCAATCATTATTAATATAATAAGCATAACATAAATAAAACAATTACTACCTACATATACAGATATAATATCAGAAGTTAAAGAAATTCTAGCATTTAAATTTGAGAGGCTTTCCATTAAACTTTGTTTCATTGCTAAAAAGTTTGTCATAGCCACTCTTCTAAAGGTATGCCTACTAGTTCTTTATAAGCAGGTTGTAGGCCTAATTGAACATATCTTTCAAAATTATAAGATTCAGATAAACTAAAAGGTAATTCATCTTGAACTATCCATCTTACCAGTAATTTTTTTTGATTTTCATGGTTATATGCAAAATTGCCTACAAGTAATCCCTCTTGTATATTAAGGAGTCCTTGCTGACTGGAATCATGCATCCTATGACTCTCTTAATGTCTTCTTAGATGCCCTGTTCCCCCAGTACTAGAACAATTGTAAAGTTTTGCATATTTTTTATATTTTGCTTTATAGACTCCATCAACCATAATTCTATCGAAATCAATCCAAACATTACTAGACCTCTTACGAGAAGAGGTTTGACACTCACTGACACTAGCTCTAGATGGAACTTGAAGTTGGGATTGGGGTTGGAGTCCTTGGGGATTAGTTTCCTCACCCTCAAAAAAAGCGTGCATGTTAAAATTACTTTCATTAAAAGATGCCATATTTAAAATTTTTAATTAATAAATAAAAAAAATAAAAACTAACCCATAAAAAGGAATTGAGAAAAGATCAGAGGTGGAGGCGTTGAGCCGAGATTTGTGAGCTTCCTCTTGCGCTCTCGCCTCTCAACAAGAATTGACCTTGTAGCAGTTGACTACTTGCTTGAGCACTTGCCACTTGTAAGAACACTTGCAAACTAAAAATTAAATTGCTAATCTACTAGAGCACTTGCTGGAAGAGAGAAATAGTAGTATAGAGGAGTTGATTTGGTATGGTAAGAATGAGGGAGAGTTCATCTATTTATAGAATTTTTAAATTTTTTTACCAAACTACCCTTTGATATAGCCGTTATATGACTGTTGGGAGGGGTAATAGTCTAAACCCCTCCCAACAATCTTTAATGGCTATATAGCCATTAAAAACGAATATAGCCGTTTTTAAATGGCTTGTTGGTGCTGGGCACCAGGCTCCAGCAGGTGCCTAGGCCGTGCCCAGTGCCTGGGCGCCACCTTGGTGTCTGGGCACCACGTGGTGCCCAGGGCCGTGCCATGGCATGGTCCATCAGCACGGCCCAGTTGGGTCATGCCATAGCATGGTCCATTTAATATAATGTGCTTGACATGATCTATTGTTAATGGATCATATCAAATATGACAAGATAATTCTTAAGATATGGTAAGCCTGAGCCGTGCCTAGCACGACACGGCCTAGTCCCCACTACTGGGCACTACCCCTCCGGCTTGCGCTTGAGCTCATGCGTGGCGACTGGCGAGCATCCATTTAGACACGTCTCGTGACGGCGACACCAAGCGCACGAAAGTCATTTTAAAAACTTAAATCAAGCTTTTAAAAGTGATTTTTGTCGTATTCAACGGGATCGTTTTAGAAATACTTGACAACGAAGCACAACGAATCCTGTGGCCTGTCTTTGAGAGAATATATATATATATGTTGGGGGGTAAAATCATCATTGCATCAATATCCGTACAAGGAGGCTAAGACCAACCTCCTCCCCTTGGCCTCCTCCTTCCGTAGCTCGGCTCGCGAGCATAGCTCGGCCTTCCCGGGCTCCCGTAGCTCGGCCTCCCCGGGCTTCCGTAGCTCGGCCTTCCCGGGCTTCCATAGCTCGGCCTCCCCTCCCGTAGCTCGTCTCCCGGGCTCCCGTAGCTCGGCCTTCGCGAGCTTCTGTAGCTCGGCCTTCCCGGGCTCCCGTAGCTCGGCCTCCCCGGGCTTAGCTCGCTAGCTCGGCCTTCCCGGCTCCCATAGCTCGGCCTCTCCCGAGCTTCCATAGCTCGGCCTCCTTCCCTCGTCCTTCCCGAGCTTCCATAGCTCGGCTCTTCCGAACTTCCTGTAGTTCATTTTCCCCGAGCCTCCATGGCCCGGCTTCACTGAACGACCCACGATCCAATACCCACCTCCGTGGAACCTGACGCGGGAGAGCCTAAGCCTACTATAACGACACCCTAGGCAAGGAATCATGCTGAGAAGTGGTCTAGAACCTATCAAGGCTACCTGAGACCTACACATCTACTAGATCTCAAGCCATCAAGGAGCCCTCCCAGCCGTCGATCCCCTAACGGACAAGATACGGATCCCAACAGCCCCACAACGGCCTGATTTGATCCACTCCCGTATCCTAACAACCTCTGAACCTTCCAGAAGACGCTCAAGATCCATGCGACAGCCTATAAGTATCACGCTCACAGATTCCCTCAGGTACGTGCGCGCTCACACCCTCACTCCCCACTCTCCTGCTGCTCGTCGGTGCTCTCACCCTCTAGAGCTTCCGATTGGCCGCCCCCCGGAGAGACTCCCCAGAGGGATCTACCTCCCCGTTTTCTGATTGATCGCCGATTTCCTCTCACTGACTTGAGCGTCGGAGGGTCTTCCGCGGAGGGCCACCCCCAACGCCTCTTGCGCGAGGACTTGTGTGCAGGTCCCCCTTTGGAGATCGACTGCGCCCGAGTCGGAGGACGGATCCCGGCGGCAACAGATTGGCGCTAGAGGAAGGGCCTCAAGTCCCATTAAAACTTGTGAAAGGAGACAAGGATCTAATCTAGAGTAGAACCTCTCTAATGGCCAATCGAAAGAGCACCTCTGAAGCCAAGATCAGGTCGCTTCCCAGAGGCCTGATCCGACGAGCGGTGTAGCGCCGCAACCACCACCAGTCGAAACCCCGTCACCGCCTGCCATCCCGGTGACCCAGGACCAGTTTGCTTCGCTGGTCCAACAAGTTCAGGCTCTGACCCACCTGTTCAGGAGCGCCTTACGGCTCCTCCTGCTTCACTTTCATAAGGAAGCGGCGGTTCCTTCTTCACCGGCGACTTCCTCCTCCAGTCCGCACAATCCGCGGACCCCCCACATCGACCTAGAGGGGAAAGCAATCCCACGAGGCGGTCACAAGATCCTCCCAGATCTTGGCGAGCCCGGTCTCTCTCCCCGGTGACCTCCCACCATGATTCGACACCGTCTTTGCAATCTTCTCGCCCAGCTCCTCCTCTGGCTGGCGAAGAGGAGATCCGTCGTCAGATCCAGGAAATGCGTCAGGAGCTGGATGCCGCCAAGCAGGCCCATCCGCCCAGCCCAAAGCGGAGCAGGGCATCCCTTTCTCTAAGGGATCATGGAGGAAGTGATTCCCTCCCATGTCAAGTTACCAGCCATCGAGCCTTACCACGGCTCTTCTGACCCGGACGACCATCTTAGCAGCTTCCGATCAATAATGATGTTCCACGGAGCATCCGATGCGGTCCTCTGCCGCGCTTTCCCCTCCACCCTCAGGGGATCTGCCCGGACCTGGTTCAATGCTTTGAAGCCAGGTTCCATCGATTCATTTGACGAGCTGAGCCACCTTTTTATTGCCAGTTCGTCAGCAGCCGCCGCCACCGACGAAGATCCGACTCCCTCTCTGAAGTTAAGCAGAGAGAGGGGAGTCCCTGAGAAATTATCTTGGCCGTTTTAATAAGGCCATGCTAGAGGTGGACCACCTTAATCATGAGGTGGCCATGTCCGCCTTGCGGGGGGAGTCTCGAAGGAGAGCGACTTCTACCTGGCTATGGAAGTCAGTTACCCCCCTGCCTCTCGGATATGATGGCCCTGGCGGACAAGTACGCTAGGGTCGAGAATCGCGGAGAGTTGCCCGCGCTGAGCAGGCAAAGAAGAAGGAGCCCAAAGTCCCCGACAGGCACCGTCCCGCCCGGCGACCAAGTCCGCCTCGCCGCCAGAGAGTCCCTCCGCTGCCGCCAAGGAATCGCTCCCGGAGCCCTCCTAGGCGATTCGACCACTACACTCCACTGACGTGCCCCGGGCGCAAATCCTCATGGAAATAGAGCGCCAGCTCCCCGGCCAGTACCTCTCCGAGGGAACCCGACCCGAAGAGATCCTACCAAGTACTGCGCTACCATAGGGAGCACGGCCACGACACTGAAGAATGCTGGCAACTGAAAAATGAAATTGAGAGGCTGATCCAGCGGGGACGACTGAATCAGTTCAGGAGAGCGCCCGAGCCACAGCAAGGAGGTGACCGCCAGCCCGAGCTTCAACAACCTCCTCCACCAATCCGCCCGTGATCGGCCGCATTAACATGATTGAAGAGGCCGGCGGATCGAACCCCAGGGGCGACAGTGAAGGATCGGCGCCAAGAAGGCATGGACGGGCGAAGCTCTCCTTCTCCGATGATGATCTCCAAGGGATACAGCTTCCCCATGATGACGCACTAGTTGTATCCCTTAATTTGAATAACTATGATGTAAGCCGAATCCTTGTTGATAGTGGAAGTTCGGTGAATGTTTTGTACCTCGGTGTGTTTGCCAGGATGAAATTACTCATGGAAAACCTGCGAGCCGTGGATTCCACCTTGATGGGATTCACTGGCGACGTCATCGTCCCGGAAGGGGTCGTCACCCTGACGGTCCGCGGGAACCTGGCCCCTTGTAGCCATTGTCCAGACAGATTCCTAGTAACCGACCTCAGATCCCATACAATGCATATTCGGCAGGCCCGGCCTAATGTCCCTCAAGGCAGTTGTCTCCATCCCGCATCTATCCATGAAGTTTCCCACCGAGCAGGAGTTGGAGTTGTTCGAGGAAGTCAGGCCATGGCTCGGCAGTGTTTCGTTACAAGCCTTCAGTCTAGAATGCCGGAGGTTGATGGGCTAGATGCTCGCGAGGACTTCGCCGAACAGCGAGGAGAACCGGCAGAGGAATTGGAGGAGGTACCATTGGATGAGGCTCGTCCCGACCGAACCATAAAGATCGGGTCGCTGCTCAAGGGAGAGCCTCGGCGTAGATTGATCAGGTTCCTCCGAAGCAACGCTGACATCTTCGCCTGGTCCGCCTCCGACATGCCAGGGATCAGCCCCGAGGTTCTCGTCCATCGTCTCAATGTGGACGAGATGCACAGGCCCGTCAAGCAGAAAAGAGGAGCTTCGCCCAGAACGACAAAAGGCCATTGAAGAAGAGGTAGACAAACTCATCAAGGCCAATTTCGTCCGGGAGGTAAATTATCCGAGCTGGCTATCAAATGTCGTCATGGTGAAGAAGTCGAACGGCAAATGGAGAATCTGCATCGACTTCACCGACCTCAACAAAGCCTGCCCGAAGGACAGCTTCCCCCTCCCTCGGATCGACCAGCTTGTGGACGCCACCTCAGGCCACCAGATGCTGTCATTCATGGACGCCTATTCAGGCTACAATCAGATCCGAATGGCCCCTGAGGATGAAGAAAAGACCGCCTTCATAACCGACCGAGGTACTTACTGTTACCGTGTCATGCCTTTTGGTCTTAAAAATGCAGGTGCAACCTACCAGAGGCTGGTCAACAAAGTATTCAAGGAGCAAATCGGCCGGAATATGGAGGTGTACGTGGACGACATGCTGGTCAAAAGCAAGGAGGCATCACAGCATGTCGAGGACCTCACAGAGAGCTTTGCAACGCTGCGCAAGTACGGGATGAGACTCAACCCGACCAAATGTGCCTTCGGCGTTAACTCCGGGAAGTTTCTGGCTTCATGGTCTCCCAGCGAGGTATCGAAGCTAACCCCCAGAAGATTCAAGCTCTCCAACAAATGGCGCCCCCGGCATCTGTCAAAGAGGTCCAGCGCCTAACCGGGAGGATAGCGGCCC